>JAHLJT010009355.1:46041330-46340031 GCA_031308135.1 Acheta domesticus
CATTTATTATCATATATTGTTCAGAATTTTCCTTTCACATTGTTAGTTATTTTCTTCTGGTCTTATTTGTACTGGAAAAAGCAACTGAACATTGGCCTATGTATGGAAATTTTTTCAATATTTTGTCATTAAATGCCTCTGTTTTAACATGGTCTATGCCTTTTGAGCAACTGCCCTTTGTCCACTGGCAGATCCAGGGAGGTTGAGAGGGGGGGGGTATAGAGCCCCTCCTTCCAAAGGGCTAGAGTTTCCATTTATCTTCCTTTATTTGGCAATATTGATTTAAATGTTTTTTGTGTTTGAATTATGTAATTATTTAAACAATAATATTTTAGAGGATCATATCTACAGTACATACATAATATACAATATAATAACAAATATGTTTATTATTTAACAAAAATCTACGATGCCCCCCCAAAATGATTGGCTGGATCCGCCCCTGTCATAGTCGCACAGATATTTACACATTTTCTCAGACAAAATTGTCTCTGCTCTGACCATTTCGCCTTATCTATTATCTGCGGCTGGTAGTAAGAGATAAGAGATAAGAACAAGTGTGCAGACCAGACCAGTTTATGTCTGCTGTCATTACTATGAATCTGGTGCTGGAGAACTCTCCAGATCCTGTAAAGGTGAGCATTGAAGAAAAAAAGACTCTCGAGTGTGGAAGGTTAGGAATTACTGTTGTCAGTTAGTCTTCATATTGTTTTTTTCCAATCAGCAGCATAAAAATTCAAAAGTTCCATTGTGTTTTATGACTTGCTTGTAGACTAAACAATTCTTTATTTAAAACTTGTTTCTGATTATTTGAATCAGCATTTTCTTTTTCTTTTTTTTTATAAAGATTGTTTCTTGTTGTTAATATTTGCTTGCTAAAGTTAATCAGACTTTTATTTTGAGGTTAAGTGAGGCACTTAATATTCTAGAAGTGATGTTTGATGTGTATTCTGCTTTCTGATGTCTGAATACAGTCATTCCAATTGTGGAATCATAAATTCAATATTAAAAAGCAAAAAAAAGTACAGCGAATGTTTCTTAGCAAAAAAGTGTTTTAGTTTTAAAATATGAGTTTTTAATTAGATACTAAATTAACTTACCTTGCCAAGTAAGAACTGGGTCACAGTAATTTTCTTGGTATAATCATTTGACATTTAGCAAAAGTTGGTGTCACTGCATCTCAGGCAGACAACCTCAATAAAAAAATCTTTGAGAGACATCATCATCCATGTGTTCTGGATCTAATCAACTTTACCTCAAAGATCATGAATGTAAACCCAAATTTCAAAATTGGTAAACACAAAAGATCTGTGTTGACTTAAAAATTATTGATGCCAAATGGAGCAGGAAAATGTTGACAGCATTGAAACAGTGAGTACACAGTAGAGAAAAAGATCTGCAGTGTACAATGTGTAAAAACAATTATGTTTCACTGTGACTTTTCCAGAATTCTGACCATTTATTAAGTTAAAATACAAGTATATCTGTGAAAATCCTCCTCACTGGCCAAATTCTCATCGTTTTCTTTTCAGCCTAGTCTTAATCAAAACTCTTTGGTATTTAGGGTTAGGCTTTATGAAATATTCAATTAAAAACTTATCACATTTAATATTTGTAATGGGGCTAATGACAAAATACATGCACAAATAGTGCCAAGCGTATATTTTCTCTTCTCTTTCTACAGAATTGTTGAAGTGATTCCACAGGTTAATCAAAAGTCATGATAACGATTCACTAGTATACTGTGTATTGGTTCCTCACAAAAAGATAAATGTAATTTACTATTGAATTGGTAAATTGGTATGAATTCTTCAAATATCAGAGGATATTGAGCTAGCAAAAATAAAATCTCAATATAGTACAGTAGAGGGGTAATATCTCTCTAAAATAGATAGTGATAGGGGAAAGGAAATTGTAGAATCTTTGCATTGGGTACATTGAAAATGTTACATAGAATGTTTATGAGAATTTGCATTCTGCTGATGGTTAATAGAGCAACAATATAAACAAATATTATATATTTAATTTCATAATTGGTATATACTTTCTGACTATTCAATTCTTGTACCTTAATGTGACATGTATTTGAATTCAAAATATACTCAGTTGAAAATAATTTTTCAAAACTTCTATAAATATGTGCAATCCACACAAAAGAAAATGTGATAACCCTAGGCATTGCTGGATTAACCAGTGTCATGAGCTGAATTGCTTAACTATGTTCAGTGAAGTCATGAAAGTTAAGCAACTCAAGACACCATGGGTTCCTGGATGGGTGACTGTCTGGGAACCCCAGTTACAAATGGTGCCAATCCCCTGACCAAAGGGAGTAGAGCCATTGACTGACTGCAACATGATGAAACAAAAAGCAAAAACTTAATAGAAGATTACTCCAAAGATTATACACTCAATGCTCAAGAAGGTCTAAGAGAAGTTTTTTTGAAAGGAAAAAAAAATGGAAAAACCAAGATTTAAGAGCAGATTGTTTATAGATGGACAGTTATTTAAACTCTTAACTTGCAGATTGTTCTGAAAATTCTTATGATTATATATAGCAGTGAAAAGATATGTACAAAGAAATAGGAAATTTTGTTTTTATTCAACGAGAGATCAGTTTTCTTCAATTATTGCATTACCTCTGAATGATGCATTCAACCTATGAATCAGAATTCCATATCAAAATTCCTCTGTGGGATAACATTTTGCTGCTGCATCACACCTTCAATACCTCTATATTCAAAGTTTAAAGCAATGACTTTAAATGAAAAGTTGAAGATCTCTGTCAGTAAACTACAGGCAAGGGACGCTTTAATACTCTTTATGTCAAGTCTTACAAGCACCTCAGTGGACATCATTTTGTTTCTGGTACAAAAGGGGAATTTTAACAATAAGGTTAATAAATTGACCAAAATCTCTAGAAACTTTGACCATCTCCTTTTCCTTTGCCTCATAAATATTATAGTGATTGATTTCTTTTTTCCTGGGTCTTTATTGCATTTCATTCTAATACACAATGCAATTACTGCATCATCAGTCTTTTTAAGAATTAAATTGGAAAATAATTTGTTAGCAGGAGTGCTTCACTGTGGCAGAGCCCCCTATGGAGGCTCTTGAGCCAGAGGATGGGGGCCAGAAGGCCTTCCAGGAGATACAAATAGCAGTGTTCCTAGCACACCTGCGCCTTTCGTTGGCAAACGGAGAGCATGTGGACAACCACCATCCGCCTCCAGCTGTGCGTGCTCCCTCGACTGAAATGTTGCCAACAGATATGAGTGACACCACAGAGTCAGATGCAGAGAAAGGAGGAGGTGAGTGTAGGATCTTTGCATTTGGTATTTTGTCACTAACATTTGAAATTATTTTGGAGGTTGAAAATATGTGATGCAAAATAAAGTACTTTCATATAATAAAGATTTATAAGAAAGGAAAGAAAAAAGAAAGGGAAAAAGACTTCATGAAAATTGAATTTAAATGTCATTTCCTGGTGTGAAAATCAAACTGACTGCTATGCCATTGGAGACACTTTAATGTCTGCAAACAGAGCTGGGCAGTTTCGAGTTTCTTTGTTATCATCGGTGAAATTGTCTATTACTAAATAAATCACTTTTGTGATTATTGCCACACAATAGAATCACTTTTGTTGACAATTATTGCCACACAATAGAAAACCATGCCACACAATAGAGTGTCAAGTATTTCATATGTACCATTCGTTCAAACTGTTAAATCTTCTAACAAAGTAGTTTCATTCAAAATAATAATTGCATGCATCACAAATCAAGCTGCTTGCTACATTTAAATATCAACATTTTCTTGTTGAGCAGGCTGCCAAAGACCTTTCTTTAATTTCTGACCCAGAAAATCATAGTCATGATAAAAAAATCAGAAGTATGCTGAAGGTATTTATGGTAATTAGAAATTTCAAGAGCAGAATTATGTAAATTCTAAAATGAATACATTTTTATTTACAAGGCAAAAAACTTCAATGGAAAGTGGAAATAGGTACAACAAGATTGTGCAGTGCCTTTGACTGAGAGATCCTAGAGTTCGAATCCTGGCAGGTGGAAGGATTTTCGACACTAGCTACGCTAGCTAGGTTGAATTCAACTGCTATTTGGAGGGGAATTGTTGTGGTCAGCTGCTCTGATTGGTAGTTTTCCATAATTTCTCTGATCAACACCAGCATGCCGGAGCAGTACCCTAACAAACCCACTTCCTTGTCTTATCTTCACTCTTTACTTACACACACTTACTCTAAGCCTGCACAACACTACCACACTTGTCAGGAGACCAAGTGGGAGCTTAGAGCTTATCCCAGCAGCCTTACAAATTTCAAAGTTAATATATAACATTACTGAAGTTTATAATAATATTCTTTACCTATTTATATGTTCTTATTTAACTTCTAAAGTTTTTTTGAAATATACAGCTGTGCTGCAACAATCTTTCAGAGAAAATACTGTTCAAATCTCATTATACCATAAAATCAAAACAATGACTTTTTCAATGCTCGAGAGGATGTTTTGTTAAGGACTACAAAGAGAATGCTTCCATGGGACCTTGCTTAAATATTGCAGTATTGGACCTTGCCTAAAAATTAATTTATCAAAAATAAAATCTTTATTCCAAAGTAACGGTTCATATAACTGATATGAGTGAAATTTTCAGTGAAATATTACTGTAATATCTGTAGTATCTGATGTATGAATTTATTTTTGTTTCAGGAAAAAGTGAGATTGCACAATGCACATCTACACATGAGGGACGTCATTTGTTAAATATCACATTGCCTCTGCATATTGACCAACTTTTCACACTACTCTTCACTTCTTCCAAGTTTATGGTTGACTTTCACACTTTCCGCCGCACAACAGGTGAGATCTTCATTATAAAAAGATTCTTATAAAAGTGATGTTCATACATTAATTCTCAGCATAAGTGCCACTAGTTTTGATGAAAAAAACAAACATACAATTAAATGAAATTATTAAAAGGTTAATGGTCTGAATATTAACACTTTCTGAACTGCTCCTCTGGGTAATTCTTGATCCTTGCTGACCAGCATTTTTTTAAATATTTTTGTGTGTGTTTTTTGTTTTTGTTGTTGTTTTTTTCATAATAGCTTTATAGCTCTATTTTTGTTATTATAATGCTACTAGAAGTTATATTTCCCCTTTTCAATGACATATTTCATCATTAGGGTGTTTCTAAAATTATGCGTGAAAAGGATATGTTTTTCAAGGGGAAAAAATCTTCTAATATTACATAGGGTCTTATATAACCATAATTATTACAAAGAAACTAGTAATTTTGCCATTATTTTATTGGCATCGACAGTTATTTAAAAATGTACACGTTTTGGAACACTACTATGTCTAGGCTGTATAATTTTGCAAATTTGCATCAGCTGTCTTCCAACTGCAACTCTCAGCTGTTTCAGGTACAAATATAAGATGTAAACAATAATTTCTTGGTGGTGCTGTGACATGGTGGATTTTTTCTAAGTACTTGAAACACTACTGCCACATGACAAATGAGCAGTGTTCAACTAAATTTCCCAGATTCCTTGAAACCTGAAAATGAGCTGCACTTGGGCTTTGTTGGCCCAGCATGCGCTCAGGAATAGCCCACTGTGCTTGCCTGAGCAGCATTTGGGCATAGTCCAGAGAGAGCTAAAAAAGAAAGTAGTATTAATCATTCAATAATTTTGAAATAAATATTGAAGAACCATTTTTCTGTAGACCTGGTAGTAAAGACAAATTTATTTAGTTATCTGTTATTTCTGTCTCTAAAATGCAATGATAAAATATTAATGTGAACTGAGATAGTAAATAGTACATCTTCTGGGGCAAGAACATATATTTTCTATTTCATTATTCTTATCTGAGCACATTATAATGGTTTCTCTAAAAACAAGGTAAAAAGAATTGTCTGCTGTAGAGTGATTGCTCATGATCATGATTAGGGGGGTAGATTTTAATGAAAGGTGGATAGCTGCTCATGATTATGATTAGGGTGTGGATTTTAATGAAAGATCTTTTTTTCTTTTTCTTCTTTTGTTTCAATTTAGAACAATGCAGTTTAATACAGACTTTAATTTTATGTTATGATAAAAGGAGATGACCTATTTTAATCGGTCATTTTTTTTGCATTTTTGTCAATTTCAAGTAGTCTTTTTTTTACCTTTTTCATGATTTTTAATGCATTTTTCACTGATTACATTGATTTTAATATCCTTTTAATTGTACTTGCTTCAAATAACATTTACGGGATGCAACAAATAGGCTACTCAGGAATTCTGAGGAGAATAATTGATTTCTTTGCTCTGTAATTGTGAGCCATTGTGAGTTTGCTCTGTACTGTTAGCCATTGTGAGTTCGAAATATTAAGGTTCCTGTAATGCCTATGAGCACCATGGTTGGTTTGATTGATTTTGGGATAACTAAAGACGGGGATTTTCCAGTAAAGAACAGTCCAAACTAAGTTTGCAAGCTGAGTTCACTTGAACAAAAGGGAGAAGCCATAATTTATTACTTGATTCAATATCAAACAACTTGAAATATTAATTCAAACTGGTTTTGATCACGTTTTTTTAAAATCATTTTTCATTATTTTTTGGAGCATTTTTAAAACTTTTTAAAAGCATTTATTGATAATTTTAAGCAATGTTTTAGGTTATCAAAATCCACCCCCTAATCATGATTAATAGTAGTTTGTGTCTTCTGAAACATTTTCCCAAGAAGAAATAACATCATTTGTGAAGAATACAGTTTGAAGACATACTTTCTTAGAATACATAGAATACATACATAGAATAAATAAACTGATAAGATGTATAATGCATAGTTTGATGTCACCTCAGTAGCAGAAAATATATCAACATGCACTACTGATCATTCTTGTGTTAAATACATGTATTTGGACTCTTCTGAAGAGCAGTGAAACCAATATGGAGCAACCACTGTTGGTTCCGTGAAAAAGTGGTCTTTTAAAGAGGTGACTGCTTTATAAGGAAATATTTTTTCCTCTCCCCCCATCTCCCTGCAAAAAATAAGCCTATTATTTCTGGACATTGAATGTTTAGGAAAGTACCTAATTTATTATAATGAACATTTTTAAATGCTTTTAGAATATAGGTACAAATTAAGAAAAATAAAACATTTCAACGAAAGTTTAATTTGCCTATTTTGATGTAAAAGTCCTTTTCAGACATACTATTGTTTTATTGCTAAAAAATTTTCATATCTCCTTCTCTTGATTAGAAATAAACATTGAAGTCCTTTCCAGTTTTGGTATTCCCAATTGTTGTCTACCAGTAACAAATTCTATTCTCTGGTGTAGATTCAATGTCATCTTATGAACTCTCTTTTTGCACTTCTTTTCATCTCGGTGGAAAAATCAATAACCCTAACTTTCAGCATGATACTTCACTGTACCTGATGGTTTTCAAGGAAGGTAAAGTAAGGATGGCTCTGTTAATTTGAAAAACCAAATATAACATTACTTTCATATCTGCTGTCACATTAGAGGAAGTGAAATTAGAGGAAGAATGATCTGCTGTGATACCATATCAGTGGTCACAGTTCATTGTCAAACCATACCTGGAATACCTTCCCCCCCCCCCCCTCTCACAATTTCCCCAGGCTTGACGCTCATGGACAGGGCAGGACACATAAATGCCATTTATAGTGTTGCCAATTTTAATTTTAACTACTGAAAATTCAGAGTGGTGTTTTCTTACAATTGTCCTGGAAGTGGTCTCTTAAAGTTGGTAAATTCGGGTAATTGCTATTAAGGGGCTGGTTGGTGGGCTGTCAAAAGGTGTAAAATTTGCATTTAATATCTAGGTTTCAGTGTCCATTAAAAAAAGAAATCAGTCATTGGGAGCCAGTGGTGGCCATTTAATAATGAAGGAATTGTAGTATTTCAGAAGAATTTCACTGTACTATAGGAACAGTGTACTATAGTAATAGTACACTGTGTGTATATGTAGTAATAGTGTACTATAGTAATAGTAATGTCACTGTAGACAGTTACAAAATTGCAGTAATATATTTATTGTTCAAATTTTCTTTACAGTAATCTGTCTGATGTTTATAATTTAGGATATTTGATGATCATAAGTTCCATTGGGAAATCCAATATTAAGATAAAGTTTAAAATGTATATTTTCACTTGTATTAAATAGAACTCCTGCTTTAATTTTCATTGTATTGCCAAGACAATCAAGACATTCTTGTATAAAGTAAGTTTGTAAATGATATACTTGGTCACCCTTTGAGAATTATTTCTTTTCCCCGATTCCTGAAAATGTAGTAACTTTCAATTATTTTATTGAAACTGAAGTAAAGATGTGCATGTTCTCCTGCTCTCAGAATTGAAACAAAAATTTGTGTTGTAAAATATACTTCATAAAACACTTTCTATAATCTTGAAGTAACATTAGATATTACTCGTATGGAAAGAACTTTGGGCTGCATTAGCTATTTTAATATTTGTACATATTAAAATAATAATATCCCAAAATTAAACATTCAGACCAGAAAAGTTAAAATTTGTAAAAATGTAAATTTCTATTTAGAATCTGTAATATATAGTAAAAATGTTCCTTAGTTATTTTGTGATGCAGGTTGGGGGGCTTTCTTCCTTAGAAATATTTTTTGTTTGTTTTTTAATTTAAAGGGAGACCAATGCATTCTTTAGTTTTATATTATAGTGGTTTTACAATATTTATATGGTAAGATTTATAACATGAAGCATTTTTTCCTTTTCCTGCCTTTTCTTCCCTCCTCCCTTATGAAATCTTCTAAAACATTAAATCTTCTCTCTTCCCTGTTTTGACCTTGAATGAGGTGTTAATTATAAGTTTGAAATCGACAGAGAATTGTGCAGTGTCTGTACTCAGTCTGGAAATTCCCTAAGGGTTTGTTAACCACATTTGAAATGTAATAGATCAATCATTTAATGTTGTATATCTTGAGATTTCATTTCAGTGTTCACTGGTTCAAACTCTGTTGAAATCCTCAAATCTAATAGATGTCTCTAAGCAAAATTTGATGAGTGTTTGCAGCTCAAAGAAAATGCTTATTTTGTATCCATATCCATATACATAACATTGTAGTAGGAAGGCTTGCTTTCCTGGCCAGCCGACGCCTGCTTGATGCTTCAATTTTAGAAAACAGAAAATACAAAATGTAATCTTACTTTTCCCTATACTATTGTCATTTGCACCTCATAATTTTGGATTCCCCAAACCTTTAAAGAAAAATTGTGTATAATCGATTAACTAGCTAAGAGAATCTTCTTCTTTTCTTCTTCTTTTTCTTCTCTTCTTCTTTTTCTTCTCTTCTTCTTTTTTTCTCTCTTCTTCTTTTTTCTCTCTTCTTCTTTTTTTCTCTCTTCTTCTTTTTTCTCTCTTCTTCTTTTTTTCTCTCTTCTTCTTTTTCTTCTCTTCTTCTTTTTCTTCTCTTCTTCTTTTCTCTCTCTTCCTCTTTTTTTCTCTCTTCCTCTTTTTTCTCTCTTCTTCTTTTTTCTCTCTTCTTCTTTTTTCTCTCTTCTTCTTTTTTCTCTCTTCTTCTTTTTTTCTCTCTTCTTCTTTTTTCTCTCTTCTTCTTTTTTCTCTCTTCTTCTTTTTTCTCTCCTTCTTTTTCTCTCTCTTCTTCTTTTTCTCTCTTCCTCTTTTTCTTCTCTCTTCTCTCTTTTTTTCTCTCTTCTTCTTTTTTTCTCTCTTCCTCTTTTTTTCTCTCTTCTTCTTTTTTTCTCTCTCTTCCTCTTTTTCTCTCTCTTCCTCTTTTTCTCTCTTCTTCCTCTTTTTTTCTCTCTTCCTCTTTTTCTCTCTTCCTCTTTTTCTCTCTTCCTCTTTTTCTCTTCCTCTTTTCTCTTCTTCGTGTTCTTCTCCTTCTCTTCCTTTTCTCCTTCGTGTTCTTCTTCTTCTTCCTCTTCTTCTCTCTTCCCCTTTTTCCTTTTTTTAAGTTTAAAAATTATTCTGGAAATAGTAATATTATGTACTTAAAGATATTGAAGCACATATTAATATTACTCCTGCTACTTCAAGAATCCTTATGAGATATCAGTGACAAGAGACTGAAACCTTTCTTGATTGCAATAGGTTTATTACTATGGGTTAAAGTTAAATTTAAGGTTCTCTAGGATGTAAAATGGCAGTGGAATGGTGTAACTGAGGGCAGGGAGTATCAGCTGATGACAGAAAGGTTAAAGCAGATATTAAAATGTCCAAATTTGATGACTAGGAGGCTTATTTTGATGACCTAAAACATCACCCAAATGATCAATAAAATACTTTTAAAATGTTTTAAAAATGCTCTAAAAGCAAAGAAAAAAGACACAAAATTTGATCAAAACCAGTTCAGATGAACAACTGAAGCTGTTGGATATGTTACTGATGTAATCGAGGCTTCTTCCTTTCGTTCAAGAGAGCTCAGCTTGCAAACTTTTGGTTTGGACTGGACCAGGAAATCTTTCTTTAGTTATCATGAAATCCACCAAACTGACAATGGTGTGGATAGGCATTATGGGTACCTTAGATTAAATACTCACAAGAACTGACATTAGAATTTCTGAGCGAAGAAATCAGGCTACTCAGGAATTCTGTGAAGAATATTTGTTGCATCTCATAAATATTATTTAAAGTAAGTACTATTTAGAATTATATTAAAATCGATGAAATCTCATAAAAATCCACCTCCTGGTGATGACAATGATGCTACTTGAAGAATATATAGAGAAACTTGTTTTATCAGTTAGGAGCCATCTATAAATTATGTAACACAAATTTCAAGAATTTTGAATACCTCCCTCTCCCATGTTATGCTAACTTCACCCCCCCCCTCCCTTTCCCCAAATAATTAACGATTACATAACACTTGGCCTTTCCCCCATTTAGTTAGAAAAAATATATTATATAATAGTAAAATCCATTTGTGTTATATATTAAAATTTATGATAAAGAAAGTTATAATTAGTTGGTATTGCTGACCACACCTAACAAAAATATTGGAGACATTTTTGAGTGAAGGAATGATGCACAGACCAGGCAATTTCTGACAATGAGCCATGCAACTGCCGTTATGGATGATACATGTGCGAGAGACTATTATGCCAATTTAATTGGATTCTATAATACACTACAGAACAGTTTGAATATTTTCTTTGTAATGTAACAGGCCCGATTAAAATATCATTAATGAAGAAATATTTCCATTTATCGTAACAATTATTTAATTCTTTTTAAAAATTTATTTATATTGTTAATTGAATTTGTTAATAACTTAATGATTTAGTATGTGACTGAATAAAAGGAATTATTTTAGCAAATGTTGAAAATAAAAATAAATATCAATCTTACAAAACATAAGCTCACACTCCCTACTCCCTACTCCCTTACGTAACACAGCACAATGCTGTCTCCCCCCCTCACACACACACACACACACACACACACACACACACACACACACACACTGCCATTACGTAATTTGTGGATTACACCTTAGTACCTGATTGTGTGTTTGGTGAGACATTAAGAGGGTTTGTAAATAATTCATTTGCCTTAGAGTTACAATGTCTAGTCAATCATTTTGAAACAAAGTCCACCGAATTTTAATATGAGGTATTGCAGTCTAGTGAAATTTATTTTGTTCTGGATATTATTCATTCCTAAAATTTGCATCACTCGCATTAGTATTGCAACACACTTCCAAAATAATAAGCAATGAACGAAAGCTAATTGAATTGTAATTTTAAAAATACTTTGTTATATTTTGAAAAATAATATACAAGTGATTTTTTTTCTAGAATATAAATAATCTGTTATTGAAACCATTTCATGATCAAATGAACACAAGAACTTTTTTCAAAAACATACGAAAACAAAAAAGTTACTGTATCTAGAAAGAAGTAAAACTAGGAGTAACTACCATGTAAACATGCTTATGAGATCATAGCTCAGGACAATATAGAGTTATTCTGACTTTCCCTGATCACAAATAGTAGAGTATTTCTAGGTCTTGGTGGGAATTAAAGTATAACGTCAGCCTACCCTTCCTTTTTTAGCATGTGTGCACATGGAAGAAAAGTGTAAAAGACAAACGTTTTAATTACAAAAGTGTGAAAGGAGGGGGGAATACATGAATTCCAGGAATACAAAAACAGGACTTTACTGTATATGAAATCTTACTTGGTTTCTGAAATGCCTCATATAATACTTGTCCTAAGGAAATATTGCAGTTCATGCAAATTTATTCACAGAATCTTATTCTGCTATTCTATTTAAGGAAGCTGTTGTTGAATTTGAAGAAAACATTAACTTGTTCAATATATGTGGTAACATTTAACAATATTTTTTAAAAAATTTTTAACCAATAAAATATTAAAAAAACCTTTAATGAAAACCCTTTTTTATTAAATATTCTATAAGGATTTCTTGAATATTTTTTAGTCAGCCACCAGTAAAAGTGATTAGTTTTAGGGCATACAGTGCATAATAAAAGTTCAATTTTTAGCCCTAGTGCTAAATGTGAGATGATGCTCAAATGTTTAGATAAAACTGTGGGATTTCATCAAAGAAAACGAAAAGCTACCTTCTGATTACATGAGCTACTACTGACATTAATGTAACATCGTAAGCAATTAAATGATTTGTATACCTGACTTAAAATAAAATGAGTCAGTAGGGCTGTCTTATCATGGGTATACTACTTTTTTTTAAGTGGTTGTATTTTGCTCAAAGAATTATCACTTTACTAGTTAGAATTGTGTTCCAACCTTTCCTGCTTACAAAATAAAATGTCATTTTAATATGTTGTAACATAAATAACTATTTTCTAGGAGAACACAGTTTTAAAATGAAGTAAATCTCTAAATATTTGGAGTAATTTCCTTTAATATGATTGTTTTTTGCATAATTTCATTCTAATCTCAAACTATATTACCTGAAACTCTGCATCAATAATTATTGTATCTTTCTAAATGGTGTGTGGTGGTCATACTGAGCACAGGCAGAATTGAAAACAGAACAACAACAAATTGCTCTGAGATTACCAGGGAATGATGAAGTACTGTAGGAAATCTCCAAAATAGTCATCGATGAATAGTTTTTAAATATAAGTTAATATAAAAGTTTTTGTTAGGGACATGTTAAAGAATCTCTTAAACTGTTGCCCCTTTAAGTATTACACTAATTGTAAGTTAAGAATCAAATGATCTTAAAAATTTACAAAAATAATTGGATGCAAAATACAATTGTATTTATTAACCATCTGTTTATGAATGTAATATTACAAATATAGGTTCAGAAAAAACTATTGTCAAGAATGGAAACAATGGCTAGAAGTTGCCCAATTCTTGGTATAGAAAAGGATTTTTTTTTCCCTCCCTTTTTTTCCCTTTTTTTCCCTTTTTTTCCCTTTTAATCTAATGACAGTAAAAACTATGAACATGTATAAGGTAGAATTATAATTGGCATGTTTCATTGAGCCAATTATAATTCAAGCCCCCCCCCTTACTATACATAGTTGAATGATGAATAAAAGTCAATGAAGTGAGGTAAGCAACATTTGAAAATGGGACATTTTTGCTCCTGACTTTCAGCAAACTTATGTGCATTGGTAAATGACGTAATGGTTTGCTTTTTAGTGTCACTAACAAAACAGGAACACACACCTTCAGCTACTCTTACCTCAACTTTCAAAAGTGGAGTGCAACAGAACTAGTGCATAAACTACTTTTATGTCCAGAAGCAAAACAAGGGTCATCTCAGCATTTGCTCAAGGGATCAGGGAAAGTTGAGCCTAACAGAAGTTGAGAAGATTCTAATCCTGTCTTTTACTCACTTTGGGGGTCCATATTGTATGTTTTCACCTATTTTGTTCACTTCTTAAAATCTTAATGCACAGACCTAATAGTTTCAATCATTTCTGAGCCTAATAAGGAATCCTAAAATGATCCTTAAAAAAGACTATTTTAGGATTTCCTAAAAACATGTATGAAATTGGTGTAAGAAAACTCCTTTAGATTGATCCGAAATTTACGGTGACCTGGTCTCAGCATCTGACATATGCATATCTAAAACTTAAAATATGCATAGTTTGTGCTATAGAGGTTTTTCGAATTGACATGATTTTTGAACATTATATAATCAGTTTCGTGTTCAGTTCAGTCAAATGTAAGCTTCTTTATAGATTTGGTTGAATGGGAAGACTGACAAATTTTGTAACTTCAAATTTTGTGCTGGTCTTTATTAATTGGGACAAGTTAACTTTCCATTCTCAATTTTTTATGTTTTTGTAAAGTTATGAGGCATTTAATGGGTTTGTAAAAACGTTCTTATTTCTCAATAAAAAAGTTCATGATATTTCATAAACATGTTAATGATCCTGTGTTACAGTTATTAACAAAATATCAGACCAACAAACTGTAAATAGTATGCAATTGAAATTTGTATATGGAAGCAATAGCAAAGGTTTATAGCTAACAAAGTTTATTTCTGATATCAGACATATGTTGTTCAATACTTTTCATAAAACTATCTTATAAGAAAAATATTATGTATCCAAAAAAAAAAAATATATATATATATATATAAATAACCTTTATATATATATATATATATATATAATAATATTATATATAATATATATAATAATAATTATATATATATAATAATATATATAAATAACCTTTCCTTGGAATAAGTGTATTCATATGCTGTCTTCAGCTATAACTCATTTGAAGGGGTGCATAGTATATTTGTATGGAAAAATAATTAATTTATTATTACATTTTTTTAAGTGTTTGAAATGCTTGTCAATTGTTGTTAAAAATGTGGATATCTATGGAATGCTACAAAATCATTTTTGCTTTCAATGTGAAGTTCAGCTATTTCAAAACCCTCAGATAATTGTTTGCAAATTTAATTTTATTTGTGTAAATTGAAGTAATTTTTAAGAACAGAAGAATCTTGAATTTGTTTTAATGATGCAAAATCATTCTTTTTGGTCTTGTAGTAATCCAACTTCTGATAAAATGTTTTTAGAGTTGTATTAGTTTATAAACCTGTATATTATATTTGTATTAGGTGTAATTGGGTAAACACTAAGTTTAATTTTTTTTTATTTGTAATTTATTTAAATTGAATATTGCATAGTGCAATACAAATATTTTTTAAGAAAACATCTAAGCAGCATCTTTTGTAAATCGGTAGAATATTGGAGCATTTTCTTTTAGTAAAAGTGATTGACAAAATAAACAAGATGTGAATGTAGGCCCTTTTTATAATGCTATGACTTCAGTATTATTTCATTGAATTCCAATTCAGACACTTCTTCTATCATGAACTTATATTTTTATTGTTAACAATAATTTGTTGCTTTTGTTTTTTAACCACATTTGATACTGAAAGAACATTGATTTATTGAGCAGGAGATTGTCTTCTCTGGGAATTATCAGCAATATAAAATGCAGTTTTTCCAAAGATAATTTAGAAACCTATAATGATAATTTTTGAAGATTCAAATGTGAAGAAATGAAACATAATGATTGAAGCTACTTCAGTCATTTTATGTCAGGAAGTCAACTCTAGAAATATTGATATTATGTTTTTGAGTTTAATATTTTCCTCCTCTCTCAACCTTTCATTCTATTTGTTGGATATATTCTCAGTGATGTGCACTAAGGTAGACCGAACTACTAGAATGAAGTATGAAATAAGTATTTCTAGTAAATGGAATAGTTTGGCACATCATCTTTCACTTCCTGTAGGGATAGAAGGATAATGGGTGATGGCTACCCTGCCTGTTGCAGACATTGTGCTGGCACCATGGCAACAAAATCCAGACACACAGTTGAAGCAGCGCACACTCACAATGACTGTGGCCTTGAGTGCATCTGTGGGACCTAAATCAACTCAAGTGTGTGAACAACAGGTGAGTGGAAGTTTGTTTTTCTGAATGGAAAAAAAAATCCATAACAAAAGGAAAGTTTATAATGAAAAAGCTGCATTTTTTTAATAAGGAGTTTCCGATGCACCATGATTTGTCTACATTCCATTATGGATAGCCTGTTTTTTCCAAGGCTGATTGCAACTGCCAGGGATTTACACATCTGCTTTCAATCTTTCATTCCAAAGTTCAGTTACATTAATATTTTGAGTGATCAGACTAGGTCGTAGATGTAAGCAGCCAGAAGTGGGATGGTGACATTTTTTTTGGGCCTTCTTTTCCATTAAACTTTTTCACTTACTTATGACGTATTTTCCTATTTAAAACTAGTGGTGCAACAGAATGGCACAGACTTTCCTGTATTAGTTTCCTATTTCCTTGGGTCTGAGCTAGCAATTTGGAATTGCCACATACTCATGCCAGCTGCCGTGTGTCACTGCCCAAAGTACATTTTTTGACATTTTCTTAATTTTTCGGTTATCTAATGGCAGAACTGAAATATTAATTTTAGAATATTAAACAACATTCAAACCTTGTCCTAAATGGCAATTTACTTTGAAAAATTTTGAGCCGTTTTTAAGAAAATGGTGTTTAAGCGCCATTGTAAATACAAAATTTAAAGCTCTTTTTCACAGAAAATTTTTGAGTTTTCGAAACACTTCATTTAAAGTTGTTTAAAGCACTTTAACCTACAAATACAATATTGTTTACAAATTGCTGGTAATGTACATATTAAAGATTTGAGAGACCTTTCAAAAAAATTACATTTGTATAATTTCTGCAAAAACAAAAAAGTACCCCAAATTGAACTTTGTCACATTAAAGAATGCAATTAGCACTATCCATTTGAAAAGTTGGAAGAAAAAATTTGGAGCCATTTATGAGAAAATGGCATTTGAGCATTTCTCAAAATGCGGTATTTTGAGCCAGTTTTCACAGAAAATGGTTTAGTTTCAAGAAACTTTACTTGACATTATTTAGGGCATATGTATGTGTAGATATAATAATGTGAACAAATCGCCTCTAATGTAAATATTACCGATGCAAGAGATAAGAAAAAAATAAAATTTTTGAAATTTTTGAAAAAACAAAAGAATAGAGCAATGTGGCGTTTATGTCATCTCATAGAGTACATTTAGCATCATCATTACCAAAAATTTGAAGAAAAAATTTGGAGCCGTTTTTGAGAAAATCTTGTTTTTGTTATTTTTTAAAATTGTAAAAATTTCGCACAATATTGTCAGAAAACTACTAAAATTTTCAAGAAAATGTACATGACCTTAATGATAGAACTCACTTTGGAAAACAAATTTTATTGGGACGAAAAATCTCCATCTTCAATTTTGTAGTTGTAGGAAGACTCCGAAAAAAAATAAAACTTTTGCAATTTTCGAAAACTCAGAGTTAACCGTGAAAATGGGTCCTATGCCACCCTAATAAGTGTTTTTACTCTATTCTTACAGGAAATTTAAAGAAAAAATTTCGAGCCGTTTTGTGAGAAAATGTTGAAAATTTCCGAGGGGCTTGATGTAAAGATTTTGAAGAATGTTTTTCAAAATTGCATCACCTTGAGTGAAACCTCCTCTCAAAATTTTCTTGGGGGGCACAGCCTCCCTACGTGCATGCCTCTGGTCATGGGTTTCTTTTAATGATGAAGGGGTCTGGCTTGCAATCTAGGGAGTAGCAGATCTGGAATTTCTTGGTGGATGTTCAAACTGCTGTTTGGAAGATTTATCTTAAAATTTTCCCAGCAGAAAACTATGACTGTTATATTTATTGCAATTGTTGTTTTGGCCTTAATAAAAGAGACTTCATATTTTTTAACACTTTATTTTGTATTTATATCTTAAGGAAATATATTTTGTTAAAAAAATATGGAAAATCTCTTATTAAGGTAAAAAATCATTTCAGTTTAATAAACAAGGTAACAGATGGTAATATATTCACTAAAATGACTGTTGTAATTATAATTATAATTCATTTTAATTGTAATTATACCTTAATTATAAGTACACCTCAAAATAACCAGTCTTTCTTGTTAAGTGAAGATTGGTTGTGGTACAATGCCCAACTGGTTTAGTTTCTTACTGAAATTGTGATATCCATTAAAGTTCCAATAGATGCAAAGGGTGAAGCTTATTTCGTACGCTTATCTTAAGTTGAAAATGTTTACTAACATATTTTCTTTATTTCGAATTGAAACTAAAATTCACCTTCAAATAGGGACTCAAACATTCATTTTGTTGTTTGTTTGTGTGTGTGTGCGTGTTTGTTTGTTAGTTAGTTAGTTAGTTAGTTTGTTTGAAGGGTTAATTTCCATTCTCTTTCCAAACATGTTGATATTGGATCTTGGTTAAATTTAATTCAACTTATATTTTTATTGAATATAGTTGATGAAGCTCTTGCATAACTTTAATATAGAGATAGCAGAAAATGCTATTGCTGCTTGGTTATAAATTGATGTGAAAGTTTTGAGAATTTGAAAATACTGAAATAAATTTTGAAAATCTTAAATACAATCACTGAAGGATTGGATAAATTAGAGAGCAAGAAAGTGGAAAAAGGAAAGGATTTCTTGAAATGCTGGTTGAAGATCTGAATTAATTACAAAAGTTAATGATATTGTACGACGTATTACTAATTCCTTTCCTCAAAATTTGAAATAAAAATATCTGATTTGATGACCTATAAGCATCAAAGAAATTGAATATTTAAATGTAAATTATTTTTACTTGATGTTTGCAAAAGATAAAATATTCATCGCTAATATTTATCTATTGTATGAGAGTTTCAAATAAATTTTTTCATACGGTATAATGTTATTGGTAAAATGGAAAAAGCATTCTTCCACAAAATGAGCTGTTGGGTGAAACTAACATTTTGAAGGAACTGTACATTAACCTTTATGAACATCCTCCACAAAGGCTAATATCAAGTGCTTTCAGAATGTGATACCATTATTTACACCTGAATGTGATCATTGATTAAAATTCTTCCAAAATTAGCTCAAAAGACAATTGTTAAAACTTGAAAAGAAAAAGAATAAATTTACTTTTTCTGCAATAATAATTGTAAACTATTCATTTTAGTGTTAGACATAAGGAGAGACGATTGATCCAGTGGAGAAAGATAAAATAGATGCAAAAACAAGGCACATCAGCAAGCCATAAATGCTTGAGATGCTGAAGACCAGAGATGATGGAGGGAATATAAGAACTTCAGAAGGGGAAAAAAGATTGTTCCAGAAGAAAGAAAATGATAATACCTAAAACAATTAGACTGGAGAAATTAAGGGGAAAAAAAATCATCAGTTTCATAAGAACATAAAAGAATAGTGAACTGGTTTTAAGTCATGATTAACTCAAGGGCAGACTGCCAGCTAGTAACTGTTTAAAGGGGAATACTAGCTAGATGAGTGGAATATTATGATGCACAAATTAACTTAAAACCAGATTACATTCTAAATATGATTGTAGAAATAATAAGAAAGATAAACTAATGGAAGAAAAGGATAGATGCAATAATAATGAAAATGATCCCACCTGGAATTAATTTCAGGAAGCTATATAGAAATTGAAAAGTAATAAGGTCCCTGATGAAGATGGAATTGATGGGGAAGTGATACAAAATGGGGAGAAGATTTAAAATTGCATCTTTTTAACATTATTTAACATATTTGGAAAGAAGAAGAGATCCCCGAGATATGGAAAAATCAGTTTTCTATATTTCATATTGAACGTGAGAAGAGTGATCCCTTGAAATGTAAGAACTACTGCAGGATATCTCTTTGAATTATCTCCTGTAAAATATTATCCCTCTTTTTTTTCTTTTTTTTTTTTTTTTTCCTTCAAAATTAAAACCACTTTTGGAAGAGCACCAGTCAGGCTTTATTGGGAGAATACCAATCAGGCTTTAGAGTTGGAGGGTCAAAAACAGATCAAATGCTTGCTATAGAACAAATTGTGGAAAAAAGTATGTATATAACATACAAACACATCATCCGTTTGTGGATTTTCATGTGGACTGTGTTAGTGTACAAGAGAGAAGAATTGTATTAAATTATGGAAGAATGGGAATTCCACTAAAGCTTATTAGACTGATTAAAATGACAATGGAGTGTAGTAGTGCACAGGTAAAAATTCAATTCGCCCTTCTAGAATCTAAGGAGTTGCATGGAGTGAGTCACGGTGATTTTGCCTTGTCCGATATAGCTTTAGAAAATGCAGTTAGAGGGTCAAAAATACAGAAAGCCACATATTCAAAAAAGTGTGCAAATATTAGCATTTGCAGATTATGTGGACATTGTAACAAGTTCGAGAGAAACCCTTGTTGAAGCATTTACAGTCCTGAAAGAAACAGCTTGGAAGGTAGGTCTAAATGTTAATTTAATGAAAATAAGTACAAGAGGCAAAGAACCTTGATAAAAACAGATGTCAACTACTTATAATAGATTATTTGTATAAGCAAGTTAAATATTTTAAATATCCTGGAAGAAAATTTAAAGGCTTCAAATAATATCGGTGAAGAAATTACGTGCAAGAATTAACAGAGCAAATAAGAGCTTGTTTGGTCTTCACAAACACATTTGAAAGGAATATCCTTAGAAGCATTTATTGTCCAGTACAGGACAGGGAATATAGTGAACTAGCCACATTCATGAACTGTATGCATTTTATGACAAATCAGGACTGACCTTGGTTGTCAAAGTTTCAAGGCTATACTGGGCAGGGCCCATTAAAAAGGATAGAGGATGAGAGAATATCCCGAAGACTACTAATGATACAATGTGGTGGAAGAAGTAAGGGGAGACCTGAGGGATCACAAGTTGAAATGAATACGAGCACAAGAAGAATGAGAACAAGAAGATTATGATGTGCAGCTCTGGATAGAGATGAGTGGAAGAGACTTACCCTGGAGGCCAAGTCTCTTGAGTTGTAGTGCCAGTAATGACATCAGGAAACAATATTAAATTTTGTTTCCTGATGTTTAAGCCTTTAGTGTCTTTTTTATTTTAACAAAAGAAGTAATTATTCATATTAATAATGAACAATTTTATTTCAGTTTATTTTATTAAAAAAATGTCGGTTTTCTCACCAAAAGTAGTGTTCATCAGAACATGGCTTTTCTGCAGAACATTGAAAGTGAAATGTGCCATTCATGTTCCCTTTCTTTCATTCTATAAAATATTTTTGTATCTTGTTTATCAGTTCTGTATCATTTGATCAGTTTTGCAATGTAGCATGTATTAGTTTACATTTAGTTGTTTTTTGCGAAAAAATATTTTGAATATTTGTAGTCTCCTTGATAGACATATTTCTAATTTAAATATAGTGCATCAGTATTTTTCTTTAATCCTATGCACCCAGGGTCTGATGAACACAGGGCTAGTGAGTTATTCTGCAGTTAACAGCACATGGCATTTAACTTTAATGTAGTTAACAGCAGATGGCAATTAACAGCAATCTAGTTTCAGCATTTCACGTACATAGAGTTAAATGATTGGACAGTGTGTTGTTCCCTTGAAGGATGTTTACTGCAGATGAATGAAGTAGTTACGCTTATGAATTTGTGATGAAGTAGATTCAGGACTGTAGCATATCTGAAAGTCAGAGTACTTATGACTGCAGGTGTGTCGTAGTGACCCACTTGATCAGCCTTACTGTCTCCTCTTTTGCGCATATTGCCAGTGGCCTCATGCAGAGGCGTATCTAGGTGTTCAGGCGGCCGTGGTAAGCATCGAATTTGCGCCCCTGCCACGATGCTTCAAATTAGGGTTGTTGCTATTTGTTTTAGCGGGTATACTCTAAATAGCGCCCCTTGTGAGTGGCGCCCATGGCATGTGCCATGTCTGCCATACCGTAGATACGCCTCTGCCCTCATGCTTAGTTTGAACGGTTGCCCCCCCCCCCCCGTTAATCGGAAAATATCACATTATATCTTAGGAATGTACATTTTCCTTTTAAAGACATTCAATATTAAAGATATTGTGAATGAAATCATTTTGAAACCAAAGAGCGTCCAACTGGCGATCTCTCCGGTGTCTGGTGTCTTGCCAAGAATTGCTCCACGCTCTTGACTGTATTACTAGGTTTAGTGCATTTACTCTTTGCCCTTCTAGTTAACACGGGAAACAAGAACCTTTTGGTGGCGCAACGAGACGAGTAGCGCTGCGTGGCGACTGGAGTCTCAGGGGAATACTAATATTGTCTTCGTCTGACTCGCTGCAAAGTAATTTTATGAATTTTGCTTGTTATTGAAAGTGCACATGTTCAGTCAATTGACGATATCCAATGCGTTGTTTATGATATTTAGAGAATTTGTTTTCATTTGATATTAGGCGTGTTGATTCAAAACGTATATTTGATGAGTTCTTTGCGTAAAGGTGGCCGTTCTTGACGGAAGTCCCTTAGTAGTGACTGCGGAAGCCAGTGTGCCTGCAACTGGCCGGCCAGATGTTTGCGAGCGTCCTTGTGAATAAGAATGTGTGTCAAAATTCTTTCATTATTGCCAAATATACCAGAGAAGTGAAGTTTTCGAAATACAATAATTCTATTTGTGTGAAACGCGTCGAAGCAATAGTGCTTGTTGCAATGTGCTGGAGTCGAATTTAAGTGCCCAGTGGAAATCAAAGCCAAAACCACGTGCACTGGAGGTGTATATATCTTACACGGACACGACTCATAAAATTGTGTAAGTAATGTTTAAATACTAGACTTTTTTTTACTTAATTTTAATTAATTTACTTGAATTGCTTATATTTTTCTTGTATTCGTATTTTGAATTTTGTAAATTTCATTTCCGTCATTCGATGGAGGTGCAATTTCCAGTCTGTTGGGACACCAGCCGCCACTAGTTTCAACTGCAATAGAACTTTAAGTACCACTAGACTGCCCTTTCTTGTTTATTTTGCATCAATGGATCCATGGGTATATTTAAGGGCTTGTCCATAAATTACACAACAAGAGAGGGGCCGGGGAGAGTTTAAGGCAGCGTTACACTGCATTTTGTAGAGGGAGTGTGTGATAGTTTAGTGTTACATTCCACTGTTATTAATTTTTTCAATTTTTTTTACATTTTCTTTAATAATTCTTTATTCAAGTTATTTAAAAAACGTTAAAATATTAATATTGTAAAAATATAAACAAATTAAAAAGTGATTATGTATACATTCTTACAATAAATGCTTCCTAAATGCTTTCAAAAATTAATTTTTGAAAATCCCAAAAATTCAAAATTTTTCGACCTTTCCTAAATCTACTTTGTGGGAGTTTTTTTAATGAAATTAATCATTCAAAATGACATCTTTAAATATTGTTTTATGTACATTTAAAAAATAGGAGACCGAAAAGCGGTTCTTTAACAGAGTTCAAGATGTTAAAACGAACTTCCAGGAGATCGAATACCAGCGCTTTAAATCACCGATCGGTGAGGAGGCTGTCCACCTTAGAAGCTGACCATAGTGAAGATAGATCCCTAACACTTGGGGCTATTCCACTTGCACGTTGTGAAGTGAAAACAGCTCTGCACGGGAACTAAGAGAGTAGGAGGCAAAGGCGATGGTGAGATGCGGGGTGAACTGAGCCGAGAGCCCGTGGGATTTGTAATATTTCAGAGAGAGAGAGAGGGGGGGTATCGGGACGCGTCGTATGATAGTTTTTGTGTGCGTGTGATTTAAATCGTGATAATTTTCCAAAACTACGCGAGTAAGATTTTCTGAAAACCTGATTCAATTTCTGCTTTAAAATGTTTCTTCAATGAGAAGGAAGTTTGCTTTAAATATGGTATAGGCTGGATTTTCAAAACAATCTCTGAACTTTCGAAAAAAATCAGAAGCTCAGACGTGTTCTGCATCTTCATAACAAAAGCTAGATTTCTTTCTTAATGCAATCTGATGCTTTATTTTAACACTTTAAATTATTTCGTTTACAGGTTTTTTTTCAATAGTGGTAGTTTTGGTATAATTTTGACTTAAATCAGGACTACTTCTCAATAATACATTAAAAAATTCTTAAACTGCTTACAATGTTTTTTTCTATAGTTTTCGTATGGATACACAAAATCACACATCGTGAGCGTTATTTTGATTAAATCTTTGTAATTGTCAAATCGTGCAAATGTGTTTTTAACGTATCCCATCTTAATATTTGTATTACTGGTATGTTTTATAATTTAAACCATTTAGAGGGCACACATTCTTCAAATGAACTCGCATGTAGTTTCTCGAACACTTTTTTTGAGTTTAAAGTATTTCTTCCTGTCTTATTTTCTTCGCAAACTCTATTTCGTGTAGAGGTTGGTGGAAACGTCATGCAGTGCAAATGTGTGAAGAGTGCCGGTTCGAGAACCAGGACTGCCAAACTTTTTTCTGTAAATATTTTGTAAGGATTACACAATACTCAGCATTTAATGGCAGAAGTGCCATTTTCATTAAAATGTTTGAATTTTGAGACATTAAAAATACTATTTTTTGCTAATCTCTAGCACTTAGAAGAATTCATATGGATCCGGCTACTAGTATCATAATATTATATCCGTTTCAAAATTAAATCAGAAAGTATATGCTGTTGGAGCCCCCCCCCCCCAGTTTCCTCCTTATGTTCATTTGTCTCCATCATTCAGGACATCGTTCGATTGCTACATTTGTGATTTCATGATTCACCTTAAGAAGTTCATGTTTCGCCATTAACTCCATTCCCTTCGACCTGCCTTCACGCAGCCCTGGGTCGTACGGTAATGTCGAGTCTCTCGTAGCGACAAATCCACTTACTGCAATTGGCGGAGTGTTTTTCACTAGTTGCTGCAAGTGTTCAAACGACTAATACGCGAATATAACCACTAATAATACAATTTTGTGACGAGTGGTACAAAAAAGTAACTTTCTTGAAGATGCGTCCCAGTGACAAATTTATTACTTCAAGAATTGATTGTGAATGATGTACGCCTACCAAGTTTAAGGCATATCTATTTTTTATTTTCTTGCAGGAATTTTTAGAATTTAACCTTTCATTTCTTGACCCTTTGTGACGAGTCTGCCCGCACTTGCGCAGGTGATGCTGCCGTGCTCGAAGCCCGGCCAGCTGTACGCCATCGACGTGGAGTCCAACAACGGAGGCATCCCGTACGCGGACTCCTTCTACGTGTTCGTGCACTACTGCCTCACGCGGACGGGCGAGAGGGAGAGCTGCCTCAACGTCTTCGGGCAGATCAAGTACCGGAAGTCTGTGTGGGGCCTCGTCAAAAGTGAGTAGACCACGAACCGCAGTGGAGGATATGTGCGTGCATGCGTGCGATTCTTTCTACAAAACCTATTAATACGGATGTAGGGAAAAATATTCTTCACGCACAAATTGTACATTAAATAATAATGTATGTACGTAATAGTCATTTTTATATGAACAATAACTTTTTCCTAACGTCCGTATAACTGTTTCTAAGAAACATTAACAAATTATCTTTTCTTCTCTTGCGCATGCGCCCAAACTGCTTTCTTGGCTCAGTGATAAAAGTGAAATACAGTATGTATCTTTACATAATCTATCTAAATTGAAACTGCAAAGCGTGCAACATACACTACATGCTCAGTTTTTATTTAAATGCTCTGAATTGTTTCCCACAAAACCTCTTTGTGATCTTTTTGTACTAATTTTCAACATTAATAAATAAAAGATTTGTGTATTTCGATATCGGATCATAAAATTTTCCGATTATAAAAATTAGTAATTTGCTTGCGAGTAGGGAAAATATCGAACTCAGTGCATACTTTCTAAACTAATCAAAAAAGACAAAATAACTGTTCCGTTACAAAAAATACCTTCCAATTCTATGTCTTCATACCAAGCGCGAGTGGCGAGTAGTAAGCTTGGTACTCGTTGGAAAGTTGAAAAATCACGAGTTATTACTTTCATATTCTTTTGTCCCATGCTTTGGCCATGTACATTCACAAGACTCAACCTTGCCCTTCGGCCAGGGTGAACTGTATTGGAATGAACAAGGCATTGACCATTTCTTAGAGGAATTCTTTTATTTTAATCTAAATGAGCGCGCAGAAAGCACAAAAGGACCGATTTTTTGCGACATGAGGCGGAATGGGGTTTTGCAAAATAACTTCACGGAAATAACAAAATGTATGCGTCAATAAATCTCATAGACGATGAATGTGAAATTAATTGTTGATCTGTCCATTCGCAAGGCGTTCTCAATTTCAATCAATAATGATGAACTCGTGCAGGAGGATATTAGTGACGAGATGACGTATAGTGAGTGACGTATGGTGGTGTTTGTTTGAAGATGCGTTCTATCTTCGCAGGCTGATGTAAATTCTTGTGGTTGTGTGAAATTCGCTTCTCAAAAAGAATTTCGTACGGTCAATCGTTACGAAGTATATTGATATTCGAACATTGATTGATAAAACTTAATAAAATCTTAATAATTTGATGTGGCCAATAATTAAAACAACTATGGTAATTTATTTTTAAAGGCTACGATTATATTTAAAAATGAAATAAGTTTACTATAATATTGAAAAATTCAGACATTTAAAATTTATTTCAAGAATTAATCTTAATTGCCTGTAGTTTTTTTTTAACTCGTTTCCAAAATTTTCTTACGTATTCAACACTTAAAAGGATCCCTTTTTTCCTTTATGGAAAACGAATTCGAAACAAACAGGATGCCCTAGGTGCAGGATAAATATCTGATGATTATTTCATACGATCATCCTGTCGCGTCGACTGGTCCGAGCGGGTCGTTGTTGACAACCCTGCCCTTCCCATCCGCCCCTCTCCTGCGGGCCATCCCCGCGAGCGCGCGACGGGTATGCAACCCGTGACACGCTCCGAGCGTGCGGGTTGCGGCGTGGCGGTGGACAAGGGGCGCGGGCTGGCGCATCGCAGAGGTCGTTGCCTGCGGCCGGGCTGGGCCGGCTGCCTGCTTGCCTCCCTCGCTCCGCGCCGCGCGCCCTGTCGCCGTGCCGCGGGCGACGCGGAGAGGCGCATCCGCTTGCCTCCGCCGCCCGTCCCTTCCCCTTCTCTCTCCCTCCCATCCTTTGCCCCAGCCCCAGCCCTCGCTCCTCACTCCTCGCTCCTCGCTCTACGGAGCGTCGCCCTCGCGGCGCCGCCTCCCGTCGCCCGTATCGTAGGACGCATCTTGGTTCATACAGCACCGCCTGGCCGGCCGACATTGCAAGCATTCGCCTCTTTTTATTCACAGGATCTTTGGACGCACAAGTCAGTCATTGGACCAATAGAGATAATTATTTCCTCATCTGAACTTATTCAAAGAGATAACGAAGAATATCATTTTAATGGTGAAATGGAAAAGCTGGGGGATAACTTAAGAGTGTTCAAAAAATCTGTCCGCTTTCTCCATTTAGTCAATGTCGAAGAAAAAGAGAACTTTTCATTAAGAAACTAAGCAAAATTTGATAACAAAAATAACAGTAATAAGAAAGGTAAAATAGTACAATATTCGGAAATGTTCTTGCTAAATTGTTGATAACGAACCTATTTTAAAGAATTACCTGCCTTTTCCTTAATTCTGCCCAGAACGATTGGGATTAGGTTTCTAACATGTCATGGAGTTAAGTACTTTCTTGTAGCTTTTAGTGAAATCTCTTTAATTTTGAAAATTGGTTCGTAATTAAACAAATCTGGATTTCTAATTATGTATGCCAAGAATCCTGAAGAACAGTGGAATGAAAGAAGTTGTTGCTGAAATTGCTTTTGAAAGTAAGAATATGCAACCCATATTTCAATATAATTGTAGGATGTAAATATGTGAAAGTTTGACAATATCTAGTGCTACGTAATTCTCAGTTACTAGTGTACTCGCCAATATGAAGAAAAAATATTTTAATCAGAATGTCACCTTGAACTTTATCGCGATTGACCCCATTTGACTGCGAAAGAATTTCGGGCATTGAACTCCTTGACCGGGCTACTTGCTAATGGGAAGAATTGTCAGATATGATTGGTGCTTTTCTAGTCGATCGTATATTGTACTTGAAGTGTACGTTTTTGTTAAAAAAAAAGTTCCATGCCACATGTGTGATCCATTTGTCTTCCTCAGCATCGTTTTGATATTTATATCGATAACAAAAGTTCTTAAATTTAACTTTATTATTAATGCGATTGCAGTTACAACCCGCCGTTGCTTCCGTTTTGTTTCTTTACGCGCTACCTCCCATGTCAGATCTTGTATCTGTGAATATATGTATTACTCAATTATGGATAATTTCCCTACATTGTTATTTTAAAATAATTGTTAAATTCCGTCAAGTTTATACGCATAATACTGCTTAATAATAGCTAGCTCGTTGAGACGTTTTGCATTTTTTTTCACGGCACCAGAAGAATCTTCGGCAAATTGCAACCATATTGTAAACTGTAGACTTGGACGCATAATGCTCGTAATAGTTTTCTTCGATACTTCTTTCGATAGCCTTGAATTAACTGCTGTTAGTTACGTCTGAATCTTTAACTTACGAAGACCATCGGCAGGGTTCCACGCTTCCCTAAAGGATCTGCGCAGTGGAACAGTTCTTTCCTCGTCCTCCCTGACCGCCCGTTACCCTACAGAGTGGCTGGTTCAAAAAGTCTTCCGGCATTTCGTGAAAGGGGACACGTGTTGCGTCAGCGGTCACGCGGCACTTTCCTCGCAGTCTCCATGTTCCGCGTGACGTATGATCGATCGTCTCCTTTATTCATTTTAATAGTATTATTATATTATGATAATATTATTATTTTATTATTATAAAAGCAGTAACTGACACTGGTACAAAGATTCTGAATGTCAATTTTATATGGAATATCTCTAGAACATTCTAAAGATGAAACCATACATTTGTTTATGTGCTGTTGAAAAATTGCAGCTCACAATTTTGGAGATCATGTGATCGGAAATAGTCAATGACACGGGTAAAATGTGTGAGATGAAATTTTTAAAATTAAAGGATGGGGAATAACAGGATATAGCGAAGGCTGTGACTGATTGCTTGTGAACGGCAAGGACTGAATAATTAAGGCGAACGTTATTTTGTAATGTTTCGTTACCCAAGTAGTTAATTCAAATTTAAATTTTCGGAAAATATGCGAGTGTATTAGACTCGCTGATGTTTGTTCCAGGCTCGATTAGCAATAATGGTAAAGTACTTGTCGCGTAACAAAAGCTAATCTCGAGCTCGATTTATTTTGAGAATTGAAGTTATTGTAAGGCATGTTGCATGAGAAACGTTTTAAGATTTTGTAGGAAAGAAGCAGACAAAGAAATTGGTTTTTTTTTTACAGTAAACACATGAAGCCTTTCAAAAATTCTTGTAATTGTACTTGTAAGTTCCATTGGGGGTTCTTATTGATAAACTTTACTTAGCTCTTCACTTCAGAACACACTTGGATATGTGTCCTTAAAACAGATTTTAAAAACATTTTTTTTAATTCATGGTACCTTTCTAAATGGTAAGCTTGCACTGGGATTTATTTCTATTAAACCTGATTGCTGATCATTTAAGCATGATCATATACAGGTATAGTTCTGTTTGCTTTCAGACACTTTTTGTCTCTTCGGTTTGTTTTTTTTTCGCTTTTGGACTCTTCTCTTCAGACTTCAGTCACAGCTACTGTTTCCTTCTGCATGTGTTAGATTTCTACCGAACTCAGAATCCCTGAAATATCACAAGAACAGTATTTTGCAAAATTTTGTTTATTAATTGCTAGCGTAAACATTTCAGCTTAGAATTTCCCAATTAGTGTTTGAAAATTTAATGTTATCGTTGATTCTTAACCGTACTATGTTTGACCAAAGAATATTATCGCCATGATTTAAAAGAAATAAAATGTTCGGTACTTGTATAGTTGTTAATAGTTGTCGTTTATGATTGTCAATCTCGTTAGCAAACTTCCTCCAAAAAACCGTAATTATTTCTTAAATGTAAGTTTCTACAGGAATTGGTAATGAACAGTAAGATAAGCAATTATGTCGATTGAATTGTGATGTCATTTGAAAACTGAAAGTTGTAACAAAAAAGTTTGGTTATATTTTCTTTTCTTAATGACACTGCACATTATAAAGGTAGATAAAAATTTCCGGTTATTTCCTCTTTAACAAATCAGATTACGGGAACAATTAGTTACAACAATTTAATTAGTAAGAGGGTCAGGCCTAATGGGAGAATTTCGTCAGTTCTTCGTGTTATGTATCTCATATTGGTGTTGTGTATCATTAATGAAAGTCAGTGCCATTTATAAAAAATGCAGATGAAATGTACACTTTCTGTATTAAGTAATTCGTTGCCCGGGAGTCTCATTTCGTTCATTCCTCCTGATTTATTCACGTCCAGTTTAAAAGAGAAATAATTGTGTGAAATAAAAAAATAGAATATAAAAGTGAGGATCGAAAATGCAATAAGGAAAAGTGTTACTATTTTCTGGTCGCTACTTCCTGTGACATAAACTTTTGTACTCGCGAATGACTAAAGAGAAACTTGATTCCATTTAAAATGGAACATTATAAAGAGTTTCGAAGTCCCGTTTCTTTATTATGTTGTTGATTCTCTTGTTCCGTTACTTCTCTTCAATAGATTCACGGCAAAAACTTCAATGTCGAAAAAATACCCTATCTAGAAATTGAATCTTTAACAAGCCTGCGTTACATCTTTCACATTCTTTGTACGTTGTAATTGAGAAACGAAAGGTTGAAGATGAAGCATTCACAACCTCAGGATCGTATTTCTTGTTCGGTAAAACGCGTTTCGCACAGTAGCACGGCTGCGCAGTAGTATATGAATAGTTCCTCTGCTGATACGAGCAGCCTTTGTTCAATCTTTTTTAATGAAAACTTGTCCTTTTACTGGAAGAACCGCTACCTAATTGTGCATTGTGCTTATCAGAAATTCGAAAACATTGTTAAGATACAGGAACTAATTACACATAACTTTTTCCTATTAGATATTTCTTAAAATAAGATTTTTGAAATAGTATGTATATTTTGAAGTGGCTAATAATTCTTGTAACAGCTGAATCTACGTTAAACTAATATAGTGGAATTAGAATCAATATGACCATTTTGGACATGGTCTTTAGTTAATTATTACTATTATTATTATTATTATTATTATTATATTATTATTATTATTATTATTATTATCCCTCTACATCACGACAAAAAATGTTCTGAGTCTGCGGAATATAAAATCTACTCCAGGCAGCTACCTAAGAAGCAGATTTAGGGACGGTCGGTGCCTCTACAATACTTTGCGCAAAAAGTGGGCTGTTCCAAATAAAGCAATTTCTTGCATTTCCCAGTTTTTTGAATGACCTGGGAGTTTAGCAAAGCTCTTGCACAGATTTTGCGGAACAAATTCCAGAGCTTCGATAACTATCGGCGCGACCTGTGCTTTTACGCCCCACATTCGGCTGAACTCGTTTTCCAAACTGTTGTATTTACGTTCCTCACGTTTCTTACGTTTGGTTACGACGTTTTGATCGCAAGACACAGCCACATCTACAAGAAGGCACGAGTCTTTCTCCTGGATTACTATATCCAGTTAGTTTGCAGCTATCATACGATCCGTTTGAATTTGTTGGTCGTACAATATTGCGTAGAGTCCAACAGACGTCATCGGTTTTGGTAAGTGTTCGTACCACTTGGGACATGTATTTGGAACTTCGAGGGCTGTACAGATTTGTCAATGGAGGTAACAGCCTGTCGGCAGTCAGTGGAGGTAAGCCTGTCGTGTCTTTTCAAGTATTCATTCTTTGCTAGAATTGGAAAGATGAGTCTGTATGATCATTGGTTTGTACTTATTCCTGGGAAATGCGGCATTTATCATCTTGGGAAATTTTTATATTTTTTTCGATTTCGTTTTTCGATTCATGATTGAAATTTCTTGCTCAGTCCAGTCCACTAATCCGAAACTGTACTCGACTACAGGCACCGCCAACCTACCAATTGCAGATATTTTATTCCTGGAGTTCAGAGTGGACTGCAGGACAAGTCTCCCTCTTCTATAATACTCCCTGCGAATTATCTCTTTCATTGTGTCGTTCGAAATGATCCCGCATTCTTCAATGCTCAGGTATTTGTAAGTTTTACCTGGCTCAAGATCTTAAATTACAGTGTGCGTATCAATTTCAATGCTCTCTGACGTTGTCAGTTTGCCTCTTTTTAAATTGATTTTTGCACACTTGTTAAGACCAAACTTCATGCAGATGTCATTGCTAAAGCCATTCACGACAAACAGCATTTGGGAGAGAATCTCTTCATCCTTAGCAAACCCCTTTAAGATAATCCATGTAAAACAAATGTGATACTGGTCTTTCATCTCCATGGAACTTGTGACCAAAGTCAATCTGCGACAACTGTCTAGAACGGGGGATCAAACTAATGCAAAACAGCAGAGGGATCAAACTAATGCAAAACTAATCTCCTTGAAAAATACCCCTGTTAATCTGAATACTTCTTGTTTCTACTTCTTCTGCTGTAAATTAGTAATCTGGTACTCTACGACTTCATAGTAACCTTAGAAACTTCAATAGGTCTAGGATAATATCGATAGATCTCAAGGGTCTTCAAAATCCAATTGTGTGGTACACAGTTATATCTGGTACCAGATGATCATGGTTGATAATCATGCTTAAATTTAGTTTTCGTTTCTTTACATCATTCAAAACGAGTTTATTTAGTAGCAAAATTTCCTTACAACCATGGGAACCTTCCTTTTGAAACGACATCCTTTTTGTTAAACTGGCAACAGATGATTCTTCTCTGGGTGTCTGTACATTTTGTCAGCCATGACTGCAGTTATAACTTTGTACTTTACTGGCAAACAAGTGATTGGCCTGTAGTTCTTCGCCAAAGAGCTGTCTCCCGCTTTAGGTAGTAAATACCTGATGCCGTGAGCCATTCCAGTATTTCCTTTGGATTTTCTAAAATGTTATTAAGAGCCTCTGCTTGATGAGAATATATTGCTGTTAATTTCTTAATCCAATAATTTTGGATCTTATCAATCCCGGGGAATTTCTAGTTTTCCAAGTTCTTAATTGCTTGGAAGAAGTCCTCTTCCGAGAATTCGTGAACATGTTCCACCGTTTACACAAGTTCATCGGCAGCATCAACTTTAGATTGAAGCCAAGATGCGTCTTTGTTGTAGGATCTGCTTTCCTCCCTCATTTCTGCTCAAAATGCTTCTGTCATATTTTGAAGAAGGGACAGCTTTGCCAATCGGTTTTTGAGGCAGATTGTGATAGAATCTCTTCGCGTCTTGTTTCAAACAACAGATTTTGCACTCTACTCTACGTTTGTAACGTCTAATGCGTTGGGGCCATGCTTGTATTTCCTCTTTTAGCTTCGCAGCTACCGTTAGCCCGCTTGTCATTGGCATTTTTATTCAACCTTAAATTTTTCGTTGTACTTTAGGGGTGTGCGTTGATTTAGAAGATGTCACGACTAAGAGTAATATTTCACGCAGTGTCAGCTATCCGTTTCGTAATTCTTTTAGTTCATGGGGGTACGGGGCTGTTTACTTTGTTTTGCTGTCGGCCGTCGGTGTTCTTGGCTGACCCCAAAATTATCTGAGATATCAGAGATCCAGTTGCATACACGAAGTGATTGACTTCAGTAATATCTAGATCTCTACCGGGGGTCTGTACCCCGTCATTCAAGGCAGAGTTCGCTCTCTATCACTCTCTTATCTTTAGCATTTTAGTTTATTTTTCTCATCGATGCAGGAGATCAGAATGGAAGTAGACGAACTCTTTGTATCTCGCGTCGAAGGAGATTTTGCATAATGTCTTTATCGAGTGATTTATTGCCAGCTGAATTTTCATCGCCGAGGGATGTTACGTAGTAATATGGATGTGAAAAATAATAATTTTATAATTCTCCTTAGTATTTCGCGATGTTTTGGAAAATTAATGTTCAAATGTATATATTTCTTTTGGTGCCTGGAATTTGTGGACGCTAGTTAATCGCTACCAATTTTAAATTGTTTCTTTTTTTCCCATAACTTCTGAAATGATTGTTAAATTTCGTTGACTTTGCTAGTGCAAAAAATATGTTTGAATTCTAAAGTAAAACGCCCTACATAGGAAAAATATCATACACGTTTGAAGTGTCATAGGGTTACCGCAGGCGAGGTTAAACGTGAATAAAGAAAGGAGATCAAATATCAAATTTGTTTCTTTCTTCTGAATTTCTAATACTTAGATTTTTGGAAAAGAAATATTCGAGAATGAGAGCGTAATGCCCTCTACATATAATAAGTGTGTCCTGTCTCCTCCTCCCAGTATCGCCGTTAATGGCGAATGGTAAAGACAATAGCAACAGCAAGAATAACAGACCACATCAAGGTGTTGTATTCTCGGTTGCATGTAAACAAACTCCCCTCAAGTTGAGGCCTAATGTTAAGTCCTTTCCTTTCCTGAACTTTCATTTTAGTTAATTCTCGGCATTATAACCTGGAGAAATTAAAAATTGTTTAAATTTTGACTTCCTTTTCTCGATAATTCTCCCCCACCGCGTGAGCTCCAACAAGCCGAGGTTTCGCTTAGCTAAGAACTCGCTTAGCTTGGAACGATCGTCAGACGGGTTCACATCAGAACTCTCCTCAGAAGACGTCAGTTGCGATTGCGGGACCAAATGACAATTCCCTTGCAGCCATTGCCTACACCTTCAGGCCAGAATATTGTAAATGGAGTTAAAAATGATCCCGCGAAAGAGCGAAGGTCATCATACACTGACGAATATTTATTTCACATGAAGTCCGAGCTGGTTCCCCCAAACGCCAGCAATAACAACGGAGTCAGCGGCGGCGTCGTCCCCCGGTGCAGACGGCGGTATGTGGCGCCGCGCGGGGGCAACGGGCGGGCATCGGCGCGGAGCGACCTCTGCGCGGCGGTCGCTCACCCCGCTCGCGTGCCGCCGCTCCGCTCCGCTCCGCTCCGCTCCGCTCCGCGCCGCTCCGCGCCGACCGGCCGGGACCCGCCACTCCGTCCATTGGCCGCGGACGAGCGTGCCCGCCCCGCCCCGCCCCGCCCCGCCACGTCCCAGGGCAGCCCCTTTCCATTTCTGGCGCTCGCGCCGCGATGCTTCACCTGCACCTCCGCACCACACCGCCTCCTCGCCACGGCCCAAAAATAGAACGCCCTCAGCTCATAAAGCCTCCGTGTTATTCACCTTGCTTCCAATGTTTCCAAACGGGTAAAATTATTTCCGAAACTTGTTAGCCTTGTCAGCAGGTTTCTGTCTTTCTTACTCGTGGCCGATTGCGTAATACAAATAAATTTGTTTTCATAAGTCGCTGTTCTACTTATCTAAGGCAATATATGTCACAGTATTCATATTAAGAGTATAGTCGTACAAGACGTTCTTTAATTGTAATGTACTTCACATGTGACCATCTATTACGTTCAGCTCGTGTATGCATACATTTTTAATTTAATGTCTATTAATCAATTTGGGAATTATGACACGTAGAGACCATATTAAGTTTATTTTTCTTCGGGTGTCGAAAAATCATTCTGGGCTAGCTAACGCTGGAGTGTTGGGACAATGCATAAACAAAAATCGCATGCATCAACTTCACAGTACACTTTTCCTAGAAAGATGGAGCAGCGTGTCTCAATAATTCCGTCTCGCTTTACTGTGTGTCTGGCAATGGATCGTCGTCATCCAAAACCATTTCAGAATATACTTTACTCAGAGTAAGACGTTACCAGAGAATACTAGAAACTCCATATTCCACTTTCTTTCAAAACATTCGTATTATCCTCTTATTGATACGTCAAACACGTTTTTATGTTTATAGCTTGTTATTGCCTTCGACACTGGAGTTCGATATACGAGTCATAACTTACCTGGATCGAGAATACCGTGGTTATGAGGGAAATGGGAAAACCGTTTAATGTTACCATTATGTTCCCTTACTAGGGAATTATGAATGGAAATTACTCGGTTTAGTCATTTCATATTTCCGTTGTGTAAAGTTAACTAGTAAATAAGAAATCTGAATCAATAAAATTAGATAAAAAATAAAATGATTTATGTACCACGTGCGTTAAATGGTTCTAATGACCTCGGGCGTTTTGTCTCCCTTCGATCTTGAGAACCCTTATAACGCCCATGGTGCACAAATAACTATTATATGAATGTGTTTCCGCCACGAATGATGCAAGATGGTTAATTTTTGTGCAAAAAGAGGGCACATCCCTTAAACGATGTAGGCGATTTATTTCCCTAGCAGGAGGCTTCCTGTCTCCGAATTTGGTTATGTTACTGCCCCAAGTTCTTCACGTACTTTTTTTAAATTTTATTAAATTTATATAGTGCAAGCACGGAGAGAAATGTTTAGTTCATACAATTAATCACGAAGTAGATTCAACTAAACAACTAAACGGTGTAGTATTTTTCATAGGACAAAGTGCTTAGTCACGTTCACGAAACTATTTAAATGCACGTATAGTAATGTTCACTAAACAGGTCGTACCCCGTGCCGAATGGCATCTAGTAGAGAAAACTAAACGAATCGTTGCGTTGACTATACATGGAGTAATATTTACTAAACACATTGCAGTGAAAATAACTAAACAATCATGAAAGGGAATACTTGCTTTCTATCCCTTCAGGCAAATTCCAACTGGGACTCCGGAGCGGTCACCCATCCTGGCCCCTGGGACTCGTACTTCCTTAACCCCGATTACCTGACAGACTAGCCAAGCAGAGCAGTTACGGACGCAGGATGCTAGCTGTAGGCTGTGGACGGTATTTCTACCGTTAGTTTAGAGAATATAACAATTATTGAAAATAAATAAAATATTAAACACGCCATTTATATAGTGTATAATTCTGTATACACTATATTGAATTCTCACACTTCAGACGGGATCTATAACTATTCGAATTGCTCAGGTTGCTGAGAATGCGCGTTTACTAAAGTGTTTAGTAAACAGTGCTTATTAAAGTGTTTAGTAAGTGTGACGACATGAAACGTATATCTCACCAAATGATTTTACCTACGAAACAAGTATAGGACTACTGACAATTCTCTTTGTTCATTTACTTACGATAATGAATTGTCGGATTTACTTGTCGCAATGCATCATGTTTAGTGAATCTTACTACAGGAAAAATTGTATTTACTTTACGATCGCTTACTAAACATTTAGTACATTCTAATACAACACTTCTCTCAGTGAGGAGTAATCGTTTTATTTCCATGTCCATTTTGCTAACTTACCATTGAAATTGCTGAACGTGTGGGGCTGATTAAAGCGCTCGGGGGCGCGTGGCGTGCGCAGGCTTCATCGAGAAGAACACGTGGGCGGGGCTGGAGGAGTTCAACGAGCAGCTGGGCAAGGCCCTGCGCTCCGAGTGCGAGCGCCTGCTGCTGCCCACCAAGAAGAAGCTGCAGCGGCGGCGGCGGGGCGCGCCCAGCGCCGCCCACGCTGCTGCCCGAGCCCGCCGCCGCTGGCCCGCACCGCCTCGCGCGCCCGCAGCCGCGTGAGTACACTCCCCCCCCTTACTATACTGCGATTTTTCTAACTTTGCCCTTGACAGGAATCAGCTGTTTCGCTGCCATCCAATCGGGAACGTATATTTCGTGACAGTGAGAGTAACGTCACTATGGTGACGTTCAAGCTCCCGATTGGATGAAACAGTCAACAGCTGATTCCTGTCAGGTGCAAAGTTAAGAAAATCGCAGGATAGAGTCCCTAGGTACAGAGAGTAGCGCAAACGCCACCATTTAATATTCTCTCACCTGACAACCCCGTCAGGTAGCAATCAAGAACAGAAAGGAAATTATAACAATTAGTGACATTATGACGATTTTCACGAATATTAATATTGGTTTTGGGTAGATTCATAGTTCTCAACATACAGAATACTACACAGTTCTAATTTTCGTGACAACTGGATATACAATGTCGTGATCGGTGGAAGAATGGAATGCGCTACTCTCTGAATCTGGGGACTCTAGCCCTTACCTCCTTACCTATCCTTACAGTGCAATTTTTCTAACTTTGCTTCTCAAGCCCCTACGGCCACGATGGAATATCACACGGCACTTCGCGACTTTCTCGCTCGTGGCGCTAGATGTCGCATGATGCCGGAAGTACTGCTTGGTAAGGTCGCGATCTTGCGATATCTAGCGGCACGACTGAGAAAGACGCGTAATGCCATGACCTTCCATCGTGAAGACGAGCCTTGAGTGGCAAAGTTAGAAAAAATCGGAGTATAGATTTAAACATATGTTCAGTTGACGTAAATCAGCCGTTATGGAGTCATCCAATCGGGAAGGTTGAACGTGACCATAGTGGCATCACTGTAGTGACATGTAAGCTCCCGATTGGATGACAGCTTTTGATCTGTCAAATGAAGCGCTAAGTAAATAGAGGTATATTCATTCCTTATTTTCACTCGTGGCGGATATACACTTCGATGTAAATAACTTTGGTGTTAAGAGTTGAATGTGAGAAATGATCTGATGCCATATTGCTGTCGATAATAAAAAGTTAAAGCCTTAGGGAATTTAATATCAGAGAGGTCGAAAGAGAGGAAAAAGATTGGCAGTTTTTCAAAAAATGGAATGAGAGGGTTAATTTAGGACCAATTTCGAAAGATAAATGCTTTTATGCAACCAAAAGGTAAACAATTATGGCCTTATTGCAATTATGAATTCATTTTTCCTTATCTTGCTGTTTTTTTTCTTCTTGAGAGTCAAAAGTAATCATTTACTCTGTGGTCGATGCACTTCATGTTAAAACGTACAATGGAACTAAAAGATAACATTGAAGTGTCAAAGTACACGATGCTGACATCATTTTTAAAACAAAACACAGTGTTATGGGTGCCTCCGAAATCGTTCATATCTGTGCGATGATGAAATGAACAATGGCGGAGCTTCGTATGAATTTTCACTAGTGCAAACTAACGGAGCATCCTAGGAAATTTAAAAACTTTGTAGGTAAAGTATTCATGAGAAAAATATAATCATAAAAATAGTAATTGGAAATATTGGTAACAAGCGAATCCGAAAAAACGTTTTTTACCTAAATTAATTTTCTAAATTTAAAATGGGAAAAGTGACCAGTAGCGTTAACTGAGTAATCTTCGGAGCGCAAATTGCTTCCTTCATAGTTTATGGCAATTTGGACCATTGTTTTTGCGCGCACATCCTTGGTGTCGATGAAGGTGCCATTTTTGGTAAACTTTGTAAAGTGGTAGCCAATGCTGCTGCGACACATTCCTAGAAGGGATAGATAGGGCTGTTCAATTTGGAAGGTCTAGTCGTCGTGGCGTTTAAGTATTTGACTTACAAGACAGCTAAGTAACTTAGAACATACAACTGTTGCGTTTTTCTTAAGCAAAGTAGTTTCCTAATGAGAAAATGCCTCTACAAAGTATCTGAGAATAAATGTAAAACACTTCTAGGGCAGTGTAGAGGATCTATGATGTCAACGAACCTGTATTTTCCAATGAATATATGGTGGGAGGTTTTTCTTGTAAAGAAGTAACGTATGTGATGTTTGCCAGTGATTGTTTGGCAACTCATTGCACTTGAATTCGACAGGTCACGTTCCGAAAGTTTTCGGTGAAAGATTTCACCGACACCGATGCTTGCAGAGTTGCCTCACTATCAGGGGATAATGTCCTCTTTAAACTAATTTATCTGAATTTTTCCACCAAACGTTCATCGGAAAAATGGATAATTTTCAACCATTGTAAAGGCCCTCGAATTTTCTTAAGGTCGCATAAACTACTAGGTCATTAGCGATCACTATTGGATGTAACGTAATGGTATGAGAATGAAACGATATTGTGATGATAGGGGGTGAAAGGACGAACACATACCACAATGCCCGTGGCAGGACTCGAACCCGCGACCTCACGGTCCAGGATCACTACGGCACTACTGCTTTAGCAATCTCTGCCATGGGGCCATGGGCCCCTCGAAATTTTGTAACCATTACGTTCCTGAAATTTTCTCTTTTGTTCATTGATGAACGTGTTAATTTTGCGATGCAGGGAAGGTTTTTCAGGTCGCATAAATTACTACGTCATTAGCGATCACTATTGGATGTAACGTAATGGTATGAGAATGAAACGATATGATGATAGGGGTGAAAGGACGAACACATACAGCCATGCCCGAGGCGGGACTCATACCCGCGACCCCACGGTCCAAGATCACTACAGCGTTGTTGCTTTAGCGATCTCGGCCACGGGGCCGGCCCCCTCGAAATTTCGTAACCATTACTTTCCTGAAATGTTCTCTTTTGTTCGTTGGTGAACGTGTGAACGTTGCGCTGCAGGGCTGCACCCGCTGTCGGGGCGCGCGTCGGAGGCGGCGGGGCGCGCGCGCGGCGCGGGCGGCGTGGGCGGCGGCGGCGCGGGGGCGCTGGGCGCGGCGGGCGGCGGCCCCGGCGGCGCCGTCGAGCCCCTCAGCTGGCTGCTGCTCGCCGTGCTGCTGGTGCTGGCCGGCCTCAACGCCCTGCTCTACTACAAGCTCTGGCTGCTGGAGGCGGCGGCGGCGGCCGCGGCGGCCGGCGGCGCAGGTGAGCACGCTACGCGCCTTCTTTGGAACGTCACGCACGGAAACAGAAATAAATACACGGAAATGCTTATTAGTAGACATCGGATGTTTAGGAAAATGCCCATTTTATTCTAATGATAATATTTAAAGGCAATTAATATATGTATATGAATAATGGAAATTAAACTTTCCGGCGAACATTTATTTTGCCTCTTTTGTCCTTTTCGGGCCTTTTATGACGTAAATGCCTTTTTAGATACATTTTTCCTTTAAAATGTATGTATTTTTATTTCTAGTTTTGGTTTCATATACACATTTAAGTCATTTTCAATTCTACTAATCACATTAATTCTCTACTGATAAACGAATCTATTTTTTTGACTAGACTGAAGCTTTCATATGGGTTTACACATCAATTTGAGCCGGAAAGCTTGCATTCTGACTTCAGATCGCATTTCTTCGAACATATACCAAAAAAAGCAAGCTTTGGTCTCTGGACACTTGGGGTTGAGCGTTGGGCGCTTAGGTGAACGCTGAGCAGAGATTTGCGATGTAATCAAAGCATTCGTATGTCAGAGGGCAAGGTGATGATCACGACTTCCGACACGGATCTTTTTCCGTGCTAGATGTTCTTCTGGGAATTGCACAGTGTAGGCCGATCATAAGGACTTGTATCTCTGCCAGGTGTGAGGTGCGTCTTCATTCTGCCGGCTGGTTATATTGTTTTTGATATTGGCCAATTTTGGGTGCAAATGCAGTTCAATATATTAGTGCTTTTTTCCTGAAATTTTAAGTTTTTATTGCCTTTTTATTGCCTATTTAAAAACATTTTAGTGCCTTTTTAGGCGCCTGAAACATAAGTTTTTAGTGCCTTAACATCCGATGTCTACTTATTAAACTTCCTAAATAGACCCGGAAAAGTCACCATTACAACAGATGGAGACTTGCACAAGTAAAAATAAAATATCTAAACCTAATACACTCTACACTTAGAGATTTTTATCGTGGCCCTTGTAAAACAGCTGTAATGGTGTTATCCAATCGGAAGATTGAACTCGTCATGGTTCCATCGCTGTGTTGACGTTTAAGCTCCAGATTGGATGACACCGTCGACATCTGTTTACGTCAAGCGCCACATTAAAAATATCAAATAGCACTACTCGCTCGCTGAGCAGGAGTCGGTAAATTGTTTTGCGATTCATTCTGAATTCAGTGAGTAAAGTGTTCATTTTATTTCTTCGTGTCTGATTTTCAATAGGGTATCATTAAAACTACTGACATTTTTATCTTAATTATTTTCCAATTAAGCAACTTGCGAGAAACAGTTCAACTCTTTTCTGTGTTGGTAACCATTGTGTGTCTCAACATCCATGTTTCAAGAAGATTTGTATTGCAGTCATGTAATACGGTTTGTTCTTAATTATATTCAGATTTACTTCTTAATTATATCCTCATGAGTTCTGAGTAAACTCCCAGTGTATCGCTGCACATTGATTTTTGATCATCAAATTTGTATTGTGAGATACAATATACAGACATCTAAAAAATCACCAAGATCGGTTGAGCCATCCCGGAGGAGTGAACGGAACATGTTACTTTCATATCGGTACCCATATATCGACACCTTATGCTATGTAAATTTTGAAAAAATACTAAGAGGCTGAAATATTTGACAAAAATCAACTTCTCAATATGTTTACAAAATGAAACATTTGAAATATGAAATCAGTCATGTGACTACTTTTCAAAAATTTCCTACTAAATTCGCCATAAATATTTAGCGAGGGGGAAGCTCAATGTGTGCCTAAGCCGCATTTGTATGATAGTATGTGATATTTTAATAATAAAAATACACTTTCATTCTGTAAACCGTACACAATTAAAAAGTAATTTCAGCATATTGGAAAATAAAACAAAAATTAACTTATTATAAAATTCTTACTACATATGGCAATAGGTATCGGGTAATATCACAATCGCCTCTTTTTGTCTATTATTCAGAAGTCACAAACGATTTCTTTTACGCGTAGTGCAAAGGTGCATTTCTTGGTCCACTATTTGTAGCGTGCGATGTATCTTATCTATTTTACTTCCTCGTTTTCCCTTTTGGGTAATGGCTCTTGAAAGAGAAAGTAATAAATCTTTTATAAAACGTAGGTTGACTTATCTTTTTCAATTAATAATCAGATTGATTACCAAACTAATTGTGATTAAGTTAACTAGGTCTTTGTTGTGTCAGATAATGTAGTCATTGCAGCCAGTAGAGTGATAAGAAATATGTCAATAAACTCCTCACAATCTTTTGCCTTTTGTTGTGCGGGATCATTTTACTGTATTAAGGATTGATCTCAGTATTTCATAATTCATATTCCCATATAAAATTTGAACAATAATAATAATTATTATTTATTATTATTATATTGATGCTTTGCGTCACATTTTTATCCTAATTGAATACGAGTATTTTCGAACTCCTTGTTCAAATGTTTGTTCAGAAAATCGTAAAGTAAAGTAAGGAGCACATACTGCATAACATGCAGTACCCAACAAATACCGACGTGCGCACCAAACACCCACATTAACAAGCGTTCACAGTAAAGAATTTCGTTTGTTATTTTAATTCGGTGAAAATTGCTCATCCGTATCTAAACTTGGTAAACAAATGTGGCAATTTCGACGTGTACTGTGCACTGTTCAGTGCGCAATTCTAATATGCATGGTTGATTGCTTGGAGTGTATGCAATGATGGATTGCAACGAAATTAATGAAACTTGCACTGGCATAGCTCATTGCCGGTATTTGCCCGTGCATGCCATTGGTCCAAGAATCCATGGCAGATCTGTTGATTTTCAATATTTACTCTCATAGTGATGCATTAACATTTTCTAGGTAATAAAAAAAATTACAACGCTTAACACGCCGCTAGACACGTAACTGTCTCTACAGAAAAATATCTTCCTAATGAAATGCAGCTTCGCGAGGCAAAATGAGATAAAAGCCCCTGTAGCGTTGCAACTGTTCAATACTGTGACGAGATACAGGACGGCGAGTGAGGGAAGGAGTGATGCATGCTCTTCTAGCTGACAATTGAAAACGTTGCGAAAATGACATTTTTGTAAAGGAACGCAACAAAGATCGTAATTTTCTTGTATATTTGTGCCAAAGTAAGAGGAGGAAGTACTAGCATGTTCGAAGATACCAAGGGGACATTTTGCTTACGGTACACTTCTTGCTACTCCGGAAGTAGCGGGCAGGATAATGGGATGTTAAGCCACTTGAACAAAGTTCTTATCCGAACACTAATTTTTATACCAACGTTTTTTGCTTAGTGTGATGCTTATACTTCTGAATTTATTATAAATTTTTTTGAAACGTTGATCGGTGACGTTTCCTGATGCAATCTCGGTGTCTTCTGAAAGCATTCATCTGGGTTGTAATCCCGTAACTTTCCGTGAAATTTACGAATACATCAAGGGTTGACATAAAATAGGTTGGGAGAAATCAAATGAACAATGAGGATAAAATACCGACAACTCACAACAATGTTAGCACAGTTGGAATGAATGTGTTTGTATGAAAAAGGGAAATATTAGCTTGAATTGATCCCTAATTACCAGAATTGTGTTTGGTTAGGTAATATACGTCCACGTTGCTACAGCAAACTGAATACCTGATTGAGCTATTTTTCACTAACGGCATGTTTGCTTAATACAGGCATCTGAGGGCCTCCAACTAGTATTTTAACAGGAAAGAGCATGGGGGAGTAACAAGATAAATTACACCATCCACAACACGTCTCCCGCCAATCGTAAAGGTTTATATGTCGGTTGTGGTCGAAATATGACTCCTGGTCACAAACCCCAGCCTTTCATAAATATCAAGAAGACATCCGTACAGTAACAGATTAAGTCACAATTCACCAAAATAGAAATTGTCATTTTTACAAATACCGGGTGCTTGCTTCGACTGGTGTGGCTCATTTTGTTATCCCTAACTCTTCAAATAGAAATTTGCAAAATCGATTGTGTACATTTCATAATGTTGGACACGAATAGTACAGAATTAATATAGTAGTAATGACTTTATTATTGACAAAGGAATTCGATACTGTTGCATTCGTCAGAGGAGAAGAAAGATATTATTCAATGTTTTCAGTGTGATAAGAATCAATGTGTGTTTTATTTTGTTCAATTGTCTGATTTTCCTTTTAGAAATGAAAATATTGAATTATCACTTTCTCATCTCTTAACAATCGATTACTGACGGGGGAGGGACAGGGCAACGAAGAACTGCAGCGAAGTTTGTTTTGTTTTCCTTCAAGGGGTGTGGGCAATAACGTGGTTACCAACATGAGGATCGATTTGCACCAACAGCAATGCTACCGTCAATAATAATCAAAGCAAAAATTTAATTTTGTTTAAAACTTTCTTTTAAGGACTACTTAGCCTCATTCTCTCGAGAAACATATCCCAAGACGAAAACTTTCGAGGCACGAGAGATTTCTAAGGCACCACATTCCGATGGATTGCATCTACGACCACACACTAGTCACCAACACACTTGCGGGCTCCTCTGATCTGGGGTCAGCAGAACGCCAGGTCCTCCGTGACAACACATATATGAGAGACAATGGACAAACCACTATGCCCAAGGCGTGATCCGAACACGCGACCATTCGGACCAAAGCGCTGAGTCGGTGTAGGCTCATAGCCGCCTCGGCCATCCAGGTCGGCTATGTTAGTTATTAAATAAATAAAATTTCCCTTCATTTAATTTGCCATTTAACCGGGCGTCCATCATTAACTAGCTCGCCTCTCTCCCATTGATGTTCTCCGAATACCGAAATGGCATTGGCGGTGCGCCCGCAAAGGCGCCTCCACACATTCACTATTCGGCGAACAGCGCGCAACCGCTCGTCGAATCCCGAGTAGTGTGGATGGGCCGCTTGCTATTTGCCGAATGATGAACATTCGGCGCTCGCCCTGCCCGCCACGTGTCGGTCTTTTGGACACATGAAAGGGAGCGAACATTCGCCGAACACATCAGCTGGTCGGGATCCTGCGAGCAGTAGCTCGCTGCTCGGCGAATGCCGCATGTGTGGAGCCACCTTAAAGGCCGCTCTGGCTGAGCGCGGTGGTTGTGGATGTGCGCAGCGTCGCTGGGCGCGGGCGGCGTGGAGCTGGAGGCGGCGCAGCGGTTGCTGCTCCTGCAGCGCGCGGCGGCGGCGGCAGCGGCGGCGTCGGCGGCGTCGGAAGAGGGCGACGGGGCTGCGGGGGCGGGCGCGGGCGCGGGGGCGGGGCTGAACGCCGGCGCGCCGCGCTCGCCCGACGACTGGCTGCGGCTGCTGCAGCACCAGGAGGCGCTGCACAACGCGGAGCTGCGCCGCTGGCAGCGCGTGCTGCACGCGGCCGTGCGCCTCCTGCGGCAGGTGAGGCCCCTTCACGTGTCTTGCTTCGAGCTGGCAGCGCTCAAATTCAGACAATGTCTGAGAGAACATTTCTGTGGTCACGGGGTAAAAGTTCTTCAGCCAATTTTTGGCGAAATTGGGTTTAGTTCTGAAACTGCAAGTTAAGTATCTACTTTTTTATTTTGTAGTAAAACGACCGAATTCATGTTCCGACGACAAACGACTTAACGACAAAAAAGCGTTGGGAAATGTAGCTTAATCGGCTTAATATAGCTTACAGCTCAATAATCTAACCCTCATTTTCTTCAAACTAAGATTTTTGATTTAAGAACATTTACTCCGTGACCACAGATTTACGCTGCTCTGATCGGTCGTTTTCCGAAGCAGATTTCCAAATGCCGGAGCAGTCCCCGTAATAAAATGGCCACGTTCTGCGCTCGATCTTTCCGTCTTCTTCCTTGTCCTACCCTCACTCCTTGTACCTGTTTATACTTGTATACACTGCTCTATCGCAGGTCGGGAGACCAGTCTAAAGCTGAGAGCTTGCCCTAGCTGGGTCGGTGCCACGGTGGAGATACCTAATTTTGCTCACGAATTCCTATAAGTTCAGTCCAAGGGCCTACCTTGTCTCAATCCTACCTTGCTTGTGAAATGACCATTTCTCCTGTTGTTGTTTCATTTAAAAAAATATGTGCTTCTACTTTCTGCTACTAAGTACATTTGTGTTTTGATACATTTTTACAATGAAGTTATAAATCATGACTATTAATTGGGAGAAGAACCATAAGACTTCGTAGATGCTATATATATGTAGTTGATGCGACTACAAGTCAAATCAAACGGACCCATCAAATCGTGTTACAAACATTCAGTTTTAGTTAGGGAAAATCCAGCTTCAAAGGAGTGACGCTCCTCTATTGAGAAGCATATGCTTATGCATTCCCAAAGCACAATCTCGACTTTTAGTCATTGAAAGTACCAATAAACGCGCATTATTAATATGATGAAATGGACATCCAGTAATTTATTAGTTCAGAAAGGTAAGTGGCTCCGAATTTACGTGCACCATTTGCAGTCGTTTTATCAGAGAGCAGAGTAATTGGGTTTAATAAAAGTCACTACTTGCGTGCCACTTCTGATAATTCGGTCAAAGTGTTTATATATTCCCCCTCCCTTAAAACGTTTAAACGTACAAACGTGTTTACGTACAAAACAGTATTTGAATCTTTGCTTCAAATACGTGTGACATCACAATTGCATGTTGCTATTTGTTTGCTGAAAAGGAATGTATGTTCTACATCTACATTGAAGAGAAGAAAAATACGACGAAATATCCGTTATGTATTAGTTGCAGTATTAATGTGAACATAAAATACGTGATTATAGGCACAGTTTTGCTCATTCTGTTTCCACTGGCAGGTTAAATTCAGAAACAAAGACCGAAACGTGTATGCAGAAAAATTTTCATTTCAGTTTTCATTTCAGTTTTCGTTTCAGTTTTCTGCTCGTCTTAAACTACTTAATTTTTCGCAGATCGGTTGATATTTTGGAAATCGTTTGTTTTTCCGGTTTGATGGTTCATGTTACGAATGATAGTATTAAAAATCATGAAAATGCTTATTACACGAAATCTGAAGTTTCATTGTTGTGAAGTGATGAAATTTACATTGTAGCATTTCACGAATGTAAAAATGTCAACAAAAAAAAGTTTCATTTTTGGGAGGCCTGAGACGAACCTATTTGGATCATGTTCATTAGGGAAAATAACTATTTGGACACATTGGTAGTATTTTCTAATATTTGCACAATAGGACATCACAACTAAAATAAAACATCAATCTTTAATTACACGAAACTAATCGTAATATGCAGTGATTACAGTACTGACAATGTTCACACGTACTGACATACTTAATGCGTACATCGAAATGTGTGCTAAGATCTCTTTTTCATTTCATTCCTCACCACACTTTTGCTTTCATACTTAAAATTTTCTGGCCGTTACTCACTCTCTCCTGTTCCTCCCTCTCACCGGCCAATCTACATCATCTTACCCGTGTTTATCTCCTTTCCATGATCTGCCCTTGCCGACGTGTCTTCCATCTTGGGTCTTTCCTCTCCGCCTGCCATACGTCCTGTTTGCATTTTCATTGATCGAAGCCTGCATCTCCTTTCCTCTCCTCCACGCGCAGCCGCTGCGACATTTGTGGAACTCGGTCGCGCGGCGGCGGTGGCAGGGGCGAGGGCGGCGGCGGGTAGCGCGCGGGGCACCGTCCGCCGCTGAAGGCGTTGACCCTGACCCTGCCTCCTCCCCCTCCTCCTCCTTCTCCTGCTCCGCCGCCGCCGCCGCCGCAGCGCCTTTTTGCCCGGGCCTCGGCCCCGCGCAGGCGCAAACCCGCGTTCCCTTCCGACCGCCCCGCGCCCCGCGAACGCGCCGTGCGGAACCGGAGCTCGTCGCCGCAGTGCGCGTTCTGCGACCCGGCCCTGCCCCGGCCCCGGCACGGCCCCTGCACGGCCCCGTCCGCGTCCCAGCTCCACGCCCCCCACCCCCACCCCCGACTCCCGCACACCCTCTTCAGGTGCATCACCTCTAGGCATAGGATTCTGGCCACTATGCACACACAGGACACTAATGCACTTCACGGTTTCGATTCGGTTCTTACACACTTTCTGCTCCAGTGCGACCACGCTCTTACAAGGTTGAAAAATAGCGTTGCAATTTTAAAAACGGTTATTCCTAACCAGGTTTTGACGTGACGTTCCACGACGGTTCCCCATACTTCCCCGAAGGCGGACGGGCCAGCAAATGAAAGAAGTCCAGTGAAGTTCTCTTCGATACATTTTGCCTAGAAAACAGTATTATTTCTTGCTTAGTTGATATTAAAGAACAACAAAACATAACATGACTCTTTATAATACCATGTTCTCTCTCGCCAGATAACATGCAAACATTTCCATTTCCTTTCCGCATTATCTGTGAATGTGGCAAATAATGGTTCTTTCACTAAGATGTAATGATTTTTTTACAAATCATTTAAGACGTCTGTACATTCTTGTGTATCATAAAAGCATTTGAATCTAGAATTTCAGATACATTTTCCGCTAGGGTATATATCCCTTTCTTGAGGCACCCAGAGCTGGCATCGTAGGTTGTTCACCTGTCCAAAAGCCCCGAGGACGCGGCCGTGCGCGCTCTCCCCGCGCCGCCGTTGCGCGGGCGCTCGGGAGGGGGTGGGGAGGGGAGGGCGGCGCACTGACGCGGCGTGCGCGTGCTACGCGTGCGCAGACGGAGGACTCCCTGGCGGACCTGCAGCTGAGCATCGCGCCGCTGGCCACTCAGCATGTGCTGGCGGCGCTCAAGGCGGCCGCGGCGGCGGCGGCAGCTGCGGCGGCGGAGGGCGCGGGGACGCCCGAGGAGCCCGTGCCTTCGCCGCCCCCGGTCGCCGCCCCCGCGCCCACCCCCGAGCCGCCCACGGCCAGCGCTGGCGCCGAGCTGTGACGGCGCCCGACCCCAGCGCCCCCGTGCGGGCCAGGCCCCGCTCTCCTCGACTGCCTCGCGGCGTCCGCCCGCAGCAGCAACAGCAGCAGCAACGGTCGTAGTACAAAGCACGCAGTTCAGAGCTCTTCCATCATAGCGCGCGCGCGGCCGCCGCTGTGACTCACGCCGTCGTGCCCCATCTGGGGCGGCGCCCTGCCTCTCCTCTCCGCTCCCTCGTCCCCGCCGCCTCCCTCCCGCGCCTCCCCCGTCGACGCTGCGCGCTGACTTTGAGGAAGGACGCGCCGCCCTGACGTCAGGGGCGGGCGTTCACCCCACTCCGCCCCTCCTCGCTCCACCGCGCCCCACCCCGTCCTCCGCCCGCAACCGTCACTACAACTACCACCACTACCTCCGCCGCCGGGCGGTATTTCTGTGCGGCGGCCATTCACGCGCCGGGCTAACTTTAGGCCCCGCACTCCGGCCGTCGTCACCGGCGCTGCGCTCAACAGGTCGGGCTGCGCGCGGCGTCTGCTGGGCCCGCTGCGGCGCGGGGCCTGCGCGGGGCCTGCGCGGGGCATGCGCGGGGCCCGCTCCCGGGCCGCCCGCCCGCGCGCCGCTGCCGCTGCCTCTGCCTCTGCCTCTGCCTCCCGCCGCCTCCGTCGCCGCTGCCGCTGCTCTGCCTCCGCGGAGCGCCGTCCGACCTTGGCCTCGCTGCCGCGGGCGGGCGGGGCGGCGCGGAGAGGAGCGGAGCGGGAACGGAGGCAGCGCGCGCCTGCGCCGTAGCGGCAGCGGGCAAGGCCAGCCCTTGACCTTTGACCCGAGCACGACCGCTGCGTCCGCCGCCCGCGAAACTGGGGCGGCGCAGCGGCGGTGGCGCGGTGGCGGCGGCGCGGGGCGCGGGGGGCGGGGCGCGTCCCGGGGGCCGCTGCGCTTCGGCCGCGCTGCAGCGGGGGCGGAGGCTCGCGACCCGCCCGGCTCCCTCTCGTGCCTGCCCCGCGGAGAATCGAACGCGGAGGAGGCGCAGGCGGAGGCGGCCCGGCCAGGCTTTCGTGCGACGGCCGCGTTAGCGCTGCCGACAGAGAGGGCGGAGGTCAAATAGGACTTGATGCGGCGAATCCGGCTACTCGTTTAGCGCGTTAGAGGCAGCGCGTAGTGCACGAAATGGGAAGGCCGGGCAGTGCCTCTCGGCGGCAAAATTCAGGGTTGCCTGCTCAGGTTTCAGATTTTTGAAACGGCGTTAATTGTTAGTTGCTCTAGATGCTGGTAATGTCGCGTGATTCTGCTACGTGATAGATAAACCGGGTTTTCGAAATTGTTACACTGATGATGCCGTTTAGAAATTTTCTTACGATTCATTAAGCCCTTATCGACGGTTACCAATAACACAACACTGCGCAGTCTCGCGTGTTGTTATTCAGTTATCAATTTTTAATGCACTTGTGTGTTCAGTCTTCCTTTCTTCGAAGAATTTTTTTTTGGAAATGCATTCTTCGTTCTAAATATTGTTGATAAAACGGAGTTTTATCTGGATCTTACTATGAGGAGTTTGTTGCTTACATTAAAAATTAAAATTAAATCTTACAGTATTTTTGTGATGTATGATGTGTAGTTACGTAAAATTAAGTAATGACTGGGCTTCGTTAACTTTCACCATAGCGCTTGCGGGTGTATGAATGTAGGTAATTGTTGAAACAGCGGCTTATAGGCCCTTTCTGAAGTTAGAAAATGAAGAGTATGAAAATTTGTATCAAGTCACTCACATTGGTCGCTTTTCAGAATACGCTTCTTGTGTTGCGCCGTTGTCAATTTGAAATGATCCTCAGCGGTGGCTAGTTGCGGAACAAGCCGCGAGCTGGCTGAGAGAAACGTACGCCAGGTGGAACTCGTCAAGAGGCGAACTGCGGCGCAGGCTTCGCCGTGGGTTGCGCCTCCGCGACGCCCGCCCGCCTGCCTTCTCGCGCTTCCTCCTTTCTCTTCGCCCCGACCCCTCTCCCTGGCGCCTCGAGTTCGATCCTCGGCGGCCGCGGCCCCGGCCCCGCGCGCGAGTCGCGAACGACGGTGCGGGTCCTCCGTTGGCGCGGTGCGGCCGCGGTGGCTGGCCGGCTGGCCGGTGTGGGTTGCTGCGCCCGGCCCGCGGACTGCGCAGGCGCAGGCGGGGCACGGGCACGGGCGGGGGGGCGGGGCGGGGGCGGAGGGGGGCAGAGGCGGCGTTTGACCTGCCGCGAGCGGTCAAGGCCGGCGTGGCCGCCGCCCGCCCGACCGCCCGGGCGCGCGAGAGAACGGGCGGCTGCGGAGGCACAGGGGCACGTAAATAGATGGCCCGCCTCCGCCCCTGCCCCCCCAGCCGTGGCCCCCCCGCCGCTGCCCCCTCCGCGGCCGCATGCCCGCGGCGCGCGGGCGAATGTTTCGTTGTTGTTGTCATGTTTATGCACTTTCTGTAAATAAAGAGATGTACATTTGAATCGCCGCTTGTGCTTTGTGACCCACATCCCGCCCCCCCCCGCCCCCCTTCCATGGCATCCACAGGTCGATACTGGCCGACGCTAGGCGCTGCGCGGCTCCGGCAGGTGGCTGCTCGGCGCATCTCCTCTCCGTCAGCGGAACGCAGCCACGTCACTTTTCCTCTTCGCCTTTTGATTTTTTTCTTATACTTTTCGCAAACTATTCTAATTCTATCATTGATCTATTACAAGACTGACATGTACACTGACAGAACAGTAATGTATTCATTAAATCTGCGTGTATTTGTAAATACTATTCATTTCCATGAATCAAAACGGTTACTCTTGAAGATTAATTAACTCTTTTTTATCAATAAAAAAAATCGTTACCACATTATCTAAAAATTGATTTTAATTGGTAAGAATGAGGCAAATGTAATAGGCACTTTTAATGAAGTGCTTCCTTTTCTTTTGAGCTCAAACTTTACAGAATGAGTAATAAAATGCATATAAATGTATGTCACTACTTCGATCTTGTTCAGTTCTTAAAATAATTACAAGTGAATGTAGTACGATATCAAAATTAATAGTAAAAGAATTTGGAGACATGTTTCTGACACTGATCTTAGATACATAAACTACCCTTTCCAAGAACTCTTGGGTGTCTAATCAATTATAACAAAATCCCGATGAACTAAATTGGATTCCTCCTACTTGGGACGTGATATCAATCGCAAATACCAATTTCACCTGGAGGTCCCTTCTGGGTAAAATCGCTTCGCGGTCCCTTATAGTACCGCAGTTAAAACCTATCATAACTAGCTTAACCTGACGCCTCTGGTGATGTAGAACTTAGGTGGAAATTCAGTTGTTTTTTTTTAAATCTTGTTTCTTTACATTAGAAATAGGTTTATTTATTTTCAATATAATGAAAAACTATCAAGAAACGAATCATGCCCTAAGGATCCACGTTTGGCCGAAAAAAAGGTCATCCACAGCGTTTCAGCACTGTAGCTGCCTCAAAATCTTCAAAACCTTTTTTTCTAAAATTCGTCCAGAATATTCGTGCACGAGAGCGCTACAAATAGAACCAATCGATTCATCTTTTCGAGAGCAATTGAATGTGATCAGCACCGTACGTGGCTTTAAAACTCTCCCAAAACGCGTTCTAGGCGCTTAATGCTCCCCAACACGTTTTTTATTCGATAATTTATTAGAAAATTAATTTTAATCACCGTCAATCTAGTGAATCAAGTCGTAACAATTTATGTTAATGTCGGGAAGAGTATGACAATTCCCAGCGTTTCACCAATTTGCTCGTAGATGCATTGAAACCACCAAAAGCACGTGTTTGTAGAATTCTTCTATAATAACTAACAGGGAGCCCACGAGAATTATGCTAAACTACTTGTCTTGTCGAGACGAATCAAATGAGCTAAAGGTCACTTCTGTGAGTGTCACAAGTTACCCAGAACGTGATTTATTTGCTTAAAAACAAAAATGTTTTTAGTGAAATTTCTTGGAACCTTCTGAATAAATCCGCGAAGTAATAATAATAATAATAATAATAATAATAAATGATGATGATGATGATGATGTTCCCCACCAGGAGATCAAGACGTTTTTCCGCCTCCCAAATAAGCTGAAGCGCCAGGTGATCATGCCTAGGAAATATCACAGACTCTGACGATTCAGTGAGTGCAGTTAGATTTTCACGAGTGATGTTCGTAAGTCTTCTCTGAAAACAACATTGTAAGAATTGATAGAAATCGAGTCGGAAAGCATGCAAGACGAAATGAATACTCCGAAAGAGGAATTAGAAATGGGGTTCATGAACATGGAAGGTAAAGGGAAAACCTACAGTCAACGAATAATAGCTTGCGCTATTTACGTTCATCATGAATACTATTAAATTCGGAAGAGACAGGATTTTTTAAAATCAAAGAATCGTTGTAAATAATGTTTCATTAGAAGTTTTGAAATTCCTTTGTTCTTGAATTCTAACACAAAAGAATTGTTTTCGTAGAAAGTTTCTCCAGCATGCGGAATGACAAAACGTTTCACTGTCCCTTGCCCTAGCACATGTTTGCAACGTTGTTGAAATGGATGTGAATCATGTCTACTTGTTACTTGCAGAATATTCCCTCTCTTCCCACTTTAGTTTGACGTGGCCGAGTGTCAAAATAATTGGTCACAAATCTGCATCACGAATTCTACATGCACGATTGTCTTTTTGATTGTCATGGCTTCCTCGCAATGAAAATTCACTACTCGTTACTCCAATATAATAGCAATGCATGGCAATTACGAATTGCTGGTTGTGGTTGGGCAAGAATTTGTGTTATGAAAAATGAGCAATATCTCAATTTGCAGATTATCGTATATTGCCAGATTAATTGCTGATCTGTCTGCGAATTTTCATAATTTTTAATGGCGAAGCTTGAGGAGTGGTATCACCTCCAAGTGATACAATCGAAGGTGTGCCATCGTAAGACAAAATTTACTCAAAAATAGTGGAAACGAAAGGTGTGTCAAAATTACAATTGTTTCATAGAATTTATACTAATTATGCCTATAGTACATTTTTATGATACAACGTTACGTACATTTTACAAATATGTTTCCATATTTGTCACGATTTGCCAGAGCTAGAATCTTCCTGAATTACTTGTCAGTTGCTAGGTGTCCCGAGACTCCAAGACATACGACCGTGCATTATACCAGCTCTGCATCACACTGTCAAGGCTCTCCTAACTGTTTCAATTGATTTTTATCTACTGACTCTGCTGTAATCTGGAGCACTTCCGTACAGTATTCATTGAGGCACTCGTAACTATTGCACATTTCGGGTTAAGTGTAAATTGTGCATAAATTTAGATCAATTTCCCTAAAGATGATAAAGGAGTTTAAGTTTGAAACTCGTAAATTAATTCGCAAATTATTTATAATAATAAAAACATCAATTTTGTGAATTTTGAATTGTTTTCAAAAATGACAACTAATACATTTTTTACTAATGAATGAAAACGATTAATTAAGGGAGAAATATTTTAGGTCAAAGAACTGCGGTATGCACTAGACTAGAGTACCCGTCCGAGAACTATCGCCTGCCATACTCCACCCTTTTCCTTATTTTTCCATTTCCATATTGAGCCCGTAATATATTTTTTTTCAAGACCCTCTTATTCTCCGTCAGTTGTTCTATGTGTCACCTTGTAATTGATAACAATACCCGTGTAATTCAATCGCAACAGAATATCAAGTAATTAGTAATTTTACATACAGTTGCATATTCTACAGGCTCTGACCAAGTGGGGTAGAATGGAGAAGCGTCGAACCAGCAAAAATGTAATAGAATGGTCAACAAGACCTTATCCTGTAGATTACGTTGTGAGGAAAGTTTCTTCGAGACTTTTGGCCTCAAAATGTTAGTTTTTAATAAAATTTAAGTTTTAGAACGCTTCGTTTAGAAGTTATTTAACGATATATATAATATTTTTATTCAAAAATCTTGACGTGCGTTGCTGATTGCTTTTTATATGAATATTTAGATGCGTTTTTTAAACAAGTCCTTCATTTTTTTAAAGTCAAATTGCAATTCGTCACGTTCTCCGTGAAATTCTCTTTCTTCAGAGACCTCATTTATAAAGATTGGTTGCGTGTGAGAGACGCGAAGGGAAGGTATACAACTGAAATAATACAGGAGACGATGGTTGAAATAAAAACAACCCTATGAATTACTTGTGCACGAGGTTATCCCATTCATCTAGTATTGTCATCTCTAAATAAACACTCAGAGATGAAGATTAAGAAAACTAATATTATTTTAAATGAAATTTGTTATTTTCTCTAAATTAAAAATACTCGTATTTTCGAAGTTACAAACTATAACACCTAGCCTAGGTTACTCCCTAGACATCGTTGAGAAATTTTTACTGTATCATGAGCGCTGCTTGGATGCAAACAAACACACATGGGCCAAGCCAACCACATTACCCTCCTTTGCGTTAGCCTAGTAGGTTAATAAGTAAAATTGTAAATTATTATAAATATTGGTTTTGTTACACAAACCGCTAGGTGTAAATTATTGTAAATATTAGTTTTGTCCACATAGTTTTGTGGACAAAAGAAAAGGCGTCAGGGTTCGCTCAATGATAAATAGGTGGCAGATTTTAATGAAATGTATTTTTTTCTTTTCATTTTAGAGCAATGACTTGTAGTAGACATTAGTTTTATTTTACGACAAAAGGAAATGTCCTATTTTGATATGACATTCTTTTGTATTTTTAGTCAATTTCGACTAGTAAGTCAATTTTTACCTTTCTCCGTTTTTTTTTCAGCATTTTCACCGATTTTATCGATTTTAATATCGTTTTAATGGTCCTTGCTTCAAATAATATTTACGAGATGCAACAAATGTTCTCCACAGAATTACTGAATAGCCTATTCAATTTCTTCGCTCAGAAATTGTAATGTCAGCCTTTGTATATAATCTAAGGTTCCTGTGATGCCTAACTGGGCCATTGTCGGTTCGGCCAATTTCGGGATAACTAAAGACACATATTTCCTGGTAAAGAGCAGTTCAAACCAAAAGTTTGCTAGCCGCGTTCACTTGAACGAAAGCAAGAAGTCACTACTACATTAGAAATATATCCAGAGGCTTCAGATTTTCATCTGAGCTACTTTTATTCAATTTTTTACCTCGTGTTTCTTTGCTTTTAGGACATTTTGAACACGTTTTAAGAGCATTTTATTGACTATTTTTGGCGTTGTTTTAGGTCATCGAAATCCGCCCTCTAATGATAAATCAGCTTCTGTTCCACCAACAACCCGCGGTCAGAGGCGTATCTACGGTATGGCAGATATAGATTATGCCATGGGCACCACTCACAAAGGGCGCTACTTAGATAACACCCACTAAAACAAGTAACAACTCTAATTTGAAGTATCCTGATGGGCGCAAATTCTATGCTTGCCATGGGCGTCGGAATACCTAGATGCGCTTCTGCCCGCGGTCCGTCGGGGTCTCTCCTGGGAGCGCGGCGCGGCGCGGCCCGGCGAGGCTGGCAGGCCGAGGAGAGGCGACGCGCCGCGCCGCGGAGGGCAGTGGCCGCGCGGGCGGCAAGGACACTCCGGGGCGCTTCTGTGCGCCTATGCTCCCTCTCCCGCCCCTCTCCCTCTCCCTCTCTCTCCCACTCGCACTCTCCCGCTCTCGCCCGCTTCCGCGGAACACGGACGGAGAGGAGCGGAGAAGAGAGGAAGGCGCGGCGGGCAGAGGAAATCGAAGGTTCGTTCGCCCCGGAAAAGGTCCCAAGGCCATGAGAGGTGGCTGTCATTCCCATGCCTGAATTGCTCTGTTTGACAATCTAGGGGGGCTTAATTTGTCACGTATCTCTCTCTAAGTATGTTGCAATAATCTGTGGCTAAAGGTAAGCAGTAGAAATGAATGAAACAAATCTCTAAGAGATTCAAGAGCTTTTTTGTGCACATACGGCATAAAAATGCACACGTCTCGTACAGTTAGTTACGTCTTTATTAGGATTATACACTTTTTCTGACAGTAGATGTGGAAACTGTTTACGTTTTCCACATGACTTCGTCCATACTCGATTACATGATGCATTTTTCTGTGAGTGAAGGGAAGATGGCGATAATGAATATGAAGGAAATTAATAAAAAGAAGTAGAAACATTCTCATGAAGTCGTATTGAACTTATTTGAATAATCTCCAGCACTGGTTGTTTGTAGAACTCGCGAAAATAATCAGGTATAGCTCTTAAAATATTGTACTTAAATAAACACTGTAGAATTCAGCAGGTACAGAATATAGGTATCCATTATCATATTCTTACAAATAAGTTATGTCAGTATTTATAATTACTGTCATCCTTCAACAAACTTTTTGAAAATTCATGTGAGTTTCTCTCATAATTAAAATACGTTTGTCTAGAAATTAAACAATATATTATCACCAAACGATGGTAATGGACAAACGGAGAGATGAAATTAAACGTCTAAAGTTTAATATGAAAAAGTATGGACTTTTTGTAGTTTGTAACTTCGAAAATACGAGTTTTTTTAATTTAGAGAAAATAACAATTTCATTTAAAATAATATTATTAGTTTTCGAAATAGAGAAACTTTTATTCGGTAAATTCAATAACTAATCGAGAAATGCCCGACCTCTTCGCTTCTCGTAAAGGAATGAAATTGATTCAATCGATCGCTATGATGTTTCTTGCATTTATTTGCTTGTACTCGCGATCTAATGAGTATTCTATTTCATTAATCTCAAAGGTTATAATGTATTAAGGAATTGATTGATACTTGTACTCATATGACGTGTTTTTCATTCCTTTCTACAATATTTTTCAGACAATTGTTTAGTAATTAAGATTCTTTCTGCGAATAAAGACTATTCTCTTGAACGAGAATGATATTGTTTCAAAAGAAAATGTTTGAGTTTTTATTAGAAATAAAAATTGATTAGGGTTACAAACCGTGTAAAGCATATCGAATAAGTCCTTTTTTTAAATATATCGAGTAAGGCCTTGTTTAAAATTTTATAAGTAGATTTCTTAGAAATTGAACACAATTTTCAGGAGAATAGAAAAAAAAATTATAGATTTCGAAATTTTCATAGTTTTCCGTAGTTTGTCCCATGGCCATTGGTGAACCAGTACCTCTAAGAAACGAGTATGCTCCGCGCGCGATCAATCCTTCCTCTCCCCTCGCACATACACACAATTGAGACATTCCACCCCAAACGGCACAAAAAGACCAAAGTTGATATTCATATCAAAAAGACCAAAGTTGATATTCATATTTTTAATAATTTTTTTTCTGTTTATTATATGAATGAAATATGTTAATGTGTATTTTTATTTTTTTAACTTTATTATTTTTGCACGTTCAATTTTTCTAAAAATGGCGCGCATTACTATCTCTTAATTATCACAAACTTGAATTCACTAATTATAGAAACTCTGTTCAAATTCTATTAGAAATTTAAAAACAGATTTATTCATTTATTTTGCAAAATATTTCTTTTCCTGATTTTTCATTTTTTTAATAAATTTTGAACGGTGAATATTTTTGTAAACTCGATGAGCCAAAATTTAAAAAATAATTATAAATCCATTAGAGTCTGCTTGACAGCTCCAGAAAAAATCAGTATAGGATCTCAGTAACTTAAAAAAATATGTTTTTTCACAAACCAATGTGTAGTAGATTGCTGCAGCAGACGCGTTCCTTGCGTTACTGGCCGGAAGTTCCTTTGGATGATGATGTCAGTACTTCTTTGTGAGGTGGTGTAACTTCACGATTATATTTGGTTATTCAAGGATGGATTCTTGACTCACATATTGAAATTTTCTTTTTCCTCACAACTCACTTCAAATATTGTCGCTTAACGTCTGTAGTGAAAAAAGGAGTTTCACTGCAACTTCAGTTAGTGACAAAGGAATGAAAGAAAGTATTTTTAAAGTTCCAGTTATTGGCTTCAAATTTTGATATCTAGAGTTTAAATTTTCACTGTGCTGATGACTGTATTTAAAGAATAAAAATAAATGAAATATTAGAAACACATATTTCTGCCTAACCAAATGTTTCTTCGGCGTTATAATTGGACATTGACCTGGCTGTAGACTGGCTTGATTGGCAACAATTCATCCAATGGCATAGCACGTTCTATTACCATATGTCGTGGCAAAAAATGGCTTTCTGCACAGACCCCAAAATATTCTTAATGAAGGCAAATATTTTAATTTTTTTAAAAAAATGTAGTGCACTTGAACCACGGGAGAAGTAAATAATTTTACGGCATGAATCACAAATTCGCAAATTTAATGATTCCTCTATTCCTCTGAATCAAGTTTCACTAGTAAATCGCGGTTGTGGCGTCTTAAAGATTTTCTCTTCTCAAAATCGTTATCAGAAAAATTAAATGGATTGAAACATGTGTCGTATCTCTCACGGTGGTTGCCACTCATGTTGCACAGTGGAAACACGATTCACTGTACAGATTATAACACTCTTCACTTTACAAGATGCGTATTGCAATTTTAGAAAAAATTACACGTGTTCCCTGACACGTGGTTTGTTGTTTTTTTACGAGGAAGGTCGGAGGGCGTCCAATGCCTAGGACGCAAAGGGACCCAGCAGTGAAATTGCTTTCCCTGATACGACGAAAAACAGTAATTGAATTTTTATTTTTTTTAATTATTTCAATTTTTTTAATGAAATATTTATTTTTTGAAAATTCATTTATACAGGAATGAAATACACATTTAAAATTATTGAAAGAAATAAACTACGAATTTTTGTCTCAAATGCATTCGGAGCAACAGTTGATCACATTTTGCGAAGTACGCGTAATTCAAAAATTTAGCATAGGCGTGCTAAACAAATAATCAATTTTCGGACAAATAAAAAACACGTCTCTTTTTGTTCAGATTTATGAAACAATATCGTTAATTTTAAAAAACGTCATGTCAATTCTTGTGCAACTTTACGTGGACTGTCTCAATTGCCTCCACTACTCTACAAATCGGGAGCTTAGAGACTGTCCCGGCTGCAGCGGATCCCCGCTGGAAGTGATACCTGATCGGGGAACCCCGCATGCCTACGAATCGGTTGGCGCAGATGTCACGTCTGAGCGGGGATGAACACTGTCAATTCCGAGAATATAATATGTACTTCACCTACAGGACGTATGACTTCATCAGTTGGCGCGTCCGGAAATCCAAAATAATCAAACGAAATCTGCTACCATATTTGAATTTTTATCTAAATTTTCGAGTCGCCCCGCTTTGCTCTGTTTTGCCCTGCCCCGATCCACCCCGTCCCACTCCACTCCCCTCCCTTCGCTCCATCCTGCTTCGCCCCATCCCCCCTCGCTCCGCTCAGCACTAACCTTCTCCGCTCGGCTCCTCCACCCGGCTCGTCCGCCCGCCCCGCTCCGGCCCCCACGATTCACCCCGTCCCTCTCCCCTTCCACGTACTGGCATTCCCTACCCCGCTCCGCCTCGCCCCGTTTAATACCGCCCCGCCCCGCAGCACTCCTTTCCAGGCTGCTCACCCTGCTCCGCACCCTCCATTCAATTACTCGGAATCTAATTGCGCTATTGGAATTAATCAAAATGAATTTAGTAGTAAGCTGCATAGGCCTTCAGAAAATGTTGATCCACTTGGGTGGAATTTTCTCCGTTTTCGAGACATTAGTGGAACATGCAAAAGGAGACACTTAAATTCTGCTTTAAGGAATAAGATAAGTTTTTTACGAAAAATCATGTAGATAGTTACTTTTATCTTTTTATGAAGCAAAGAGTCCACAATTTCTTACATCGTAATAAAACTGCAAAATTGCATTAAAAAGAAGCAAACCTTTTTATGAAATAAAAAATCATATAAAAATAAAAGCTTGAATTATGGTCGTGAAAAAAACTAAACCATTGAGTGAAAACAATCGAAATAGGTTTAGCCCTTCCCGAGATCATTCCGGGCAAACACACAGACTAACATGAAGTGTGGTTATAGAACAAACGCATGTAATTTTGTTTTTATGCTTTGAAAACGATCTCCGAAGTTAATTTGTGAATCAATTAGCTTATAAATAATACCCAGTGAAATCGTTAAAATTAAATTATTTTAGGTATTTTCTTTCTGAGTTGCCAACCAAGATACACAACGTTAAAACTCAAGGAAACAAGCATGTAGGTAAAAAAATAATTTAAGAAAGATCATGTACGTGATCAGGAAATGGATCTAGCAAACGTAGAACATCATAATTGTTCGGAGATGTCGGAATTCTAGTTACAGTTATTTTTAATAATTGGACTCTAAGGACCCGGCAACCACTAAGGCCATGGACTTGAGGTCCATGTGTGAAAATTTAATGAGTAAATGATGGCAATAATGGCGATACTGGAGGGGATATTGTAGAATACGAGACGGGGGAAACGGAAGTACCCCATGTCACCTTGCGGAGAGGTCGCTTTGTCCACCCCAAATTCCACTTGATGGTCCGGGTCATCGATCCCGGGCGCCAGAGGTGAAAGGCATTCTAGCCAACAGGCCGCGACTCCCCCTTTTGCCAATTTACTTATAGGGATTCTCTTGACGGGAAAACAGCGAGAGAGATTGACGTGTGATTATTATTCAGCTTTTCCGGACGTGCAAATTACTATGTTGTTAGTCCCGTAAGTGTAATGCATGCAAGGGAGGAGGAGGGAGTTGGCTGTGGCATTAGCCTGGTTTTGATCAGAAAAACCACGTAAAACTACTGATCGGAGCAACCGAACGCAACATTTTGTACCAAGTAGTGGTTGAATTCAACCAAGTTACGTAGGTAGTGTCAAAACTTGGCCACCGTTAGCAGTAGCACCCTAGATGCTGTGGTGTAGCATAGTGGGGGTGGCTGGGATGACCCACCCCGGCCGGCACTTTTAGGGTGCGGCAAAACTTCACAATAAATAAGTATAATAATATCTTGTAACAATTTGAACTATTTTATTTCATTAGTTTTTGTCATCTCAACCGACCCCAGCGATGTAAGACATGTGCGCCGACCAATACGCCATAGACACTCCCTCCCCCACCCCAGTTTCGTTTCAGTACACTCCGAGCGTGTACTCCGATTTAAATGGAGGGCGAATTGACTTTTAATGAGCTGGGACGCGGTTATTCAGTCGGCAGCTTCAATATCAAGAATTTAATTTATGACGAAGCTCCCGTTTGGATAATCTCGTCCCAGCTGATCGATGTCAATTCGCCTTACATTTCATTTGAGAAGGAAAAGGAACGCAAGAGAGGAGAGGTACTACATTGGACGTAGTAATGAAGCTTAACAAAACATCGATGTAACCAAACATGGACATTGAAAATTAAAAAATAACCATATTAATAATGCATAGAACAAAAACTATCCATGTTTTTAAACATCGATGTTTTAAAGCTGATTTAGTAACCTCTAACATTAAATTCGTGAGCAACAAAATTTTGATAGTGTGTGTGTTTATTTCTTTATAATTAAGATTTAACTGAAAACAAAGTTAGAAGATCATAAGAAAAACAATCTAACACAGAGCCTTCGTCGAAAAGCACGGCGCATGCGTTAAACTACTCTCCAAGCGCGAAAACCGAGGAAAGACAAAGTTGAGTCTGCTCGATGAAGCAGCTTGGTTCGAACAAATAATCTGATATTGATATCATAATTATTATTTCATATTTTAATTTTCACAAAATTGTAATTACGTGAATAGTCCATTTACGAACAAAAACATCCAAAACGTGTAAACCTCAAGCACAAAGCATTTTTGATAAAAAACAAATATTGGCTTCGTCGGTCCCGTGGCCGAGATCGCTAAGAAAGTAGTGCCGTAGTGGTCTTGGACCGTGGAGTCGTGTGTTCGAGTCCCGCCTCGGGCATGGTTGTATGTATTCGTCCTTTAACCTCCTATCATCACCATATCGTTTAATTCTCACACCATAATGTTACAATGAATAGTGGTCGCTAATGACCGAGTAGTTAATACGACCTTAAATAAAAAAAATTGGCTTTAATATATCGATGCTTACAATATCTATGTTTTGAAAACGAAGTCGATGTCGTGTCCCTAATCGAGGACAGCTCGTGCGGGACGTGGGGACTGCAGCGTGCTGCACGGCGTGGCATCTTCCGCGATCCGTGGCAAGACTGACTAGGAGCACCTCGCCCGCGAGTATCGATTCGCTGCGCTCGCTCGACCCGCTTGCTCGCGGGTGCTGCGCCGCGCCGGCCCGCGACGGGCCGCTCTGCGCTGCACAGCGCCACGCTTTAAGATATACAGGTGTGTTCACTCCCAGTCTAAAATTGAAGCTTATGTGAGGCTAGTTCTCACAGTTCTCGCGTGTAAGCGCTGCGATCTTTGGGTCTCATGTGGGCAAGGTCGGGATTGGTCGTGATTCATTCGACAGCTCTATGGCCAACTGATTTGTAATTCAAGTCAGTGATTTGTGGTTTCGCGGTGGAATTAGAGCGAACAGTTACGAAAAGGAGTAGGAAATGTTTTGTAAAATTCCGTAATAGCCACAGTTTAAGATGTCATCTTAAGATGTATATCTTACACCGCGACCCAAACAGATCGTGCGCACCGTACGGACTAGCGAGGAACTAGCCTCAAATTGGCTTCAGAAAATTTGCCCCAAAGGCGGCTAGTTGACACATTTATATATCTTACACCGTGATAGCGCCCACCACCTGCCCGGAGGGGTCCCACCGGCTCAGGACAGGGCACGGACTCACGTTTTGTAATCATTTTCACGCGCTGATGATGACAGAATTATGAAGACATGCATGTTTAAGGTAGTATGTTTCATAGAACGATCACGGTAAAACACACCCAAAAAAATACTCAAAACGAAAGCAAAATCGCTGTTCTTTAAGAAAGTCAGAAAAAAATTGGCCCTTACCGGCCTAATATTTGGATAAAAGAAGTTTATATTCGTACAGGATCTAATCGAAAACTTTAGTGGGCACAGGTTTTTTTAAGTTATTGAAGAAGTTATACAATAAAGTACTTTTTTCTTTTATTCAATACGTAGTAAGGGCATTCTGAAGAGTAATTGATAAATAACTGCTGCGAAATTCATCGCAACCTGAAGTACTGTCTCTCACACTAAAAGTTATGCAGCACAAATCATGCTATTGCCACTACTGTTTCCCTTGGGGTACGAAATAAAGAAGCCCTAAATTAAAAGTTGGACCACACACCACCACAAATGTTTTGACGATAATTCACTTTCAGGGTAAACAATGTGCATTAATATACAACGCAGAAAAAACAAAAGTGTAGACGCCGAATTGCAGATTGGTCGCTCTACAATTGTGAGCAGGTGGTCGGTATAATTCTTCTTCAGTCAATGGTTGAATTCAACCTAAGTACGAGTATGTTGCTAATGGCAGATGCAAAGAATATTGTCACTGGGCCATCTTAGCCGGTCTTCATGAACCTCCTTTTCAATATTAGTTCTGCTTGGCCGATTATATGTAATTGATCAGGCTGAAATTGGCACTGATATTTTTAGCAATAATGATCAATACATTGTTTTCAATTGAAATCCTTGAGTAAAATCGGTTTCTAAGTTCATTTGAACGACTAACAATACGCATTAAAAACATATGATAACACTTCAACGTTAAATAACTATAATTATGGAATATTAATATACTTTATAGTTTTTCTGTTCATTTTGAGAGGGAAAATAAACTATTGATTTACATTTACTATGATTATTGATAACAACCGTTTTAAAATCACTTCACATCTTTTAACATTTAATGATTGATAATGAGAGAGAACTGTCTTACTATAGAAGTTACTTTGAGATTATTTTACATGTCCAATATTCCTTCAAAAGTCTCGAAATCTGTGTCCAATATCCAATTAGCGAATAGGCCGCTCCAACAGGAGCGAATTAGATTTCATGACGTGTAGGTCACAAAAAAATCACAGAAAGGTCATGAGAGGGCGAGTGCATTGGCAGCGACCGGGTAGGTATGAAAGTGACTGTGGCATAAATAACGAATGATCCAGGTGGAATTGTATGGAGCTTGCAGCAAACAGTCAGGAAATGAAGTTCCCAAGAATAATTTGAAACCTCCGTATTTTTACTTTCCTTTCCAAAATTATAATTCAATGGTAATACGAGTTATAACTTTACATCTTCTAACTGGAAATTCAATAAAACGAGATTTATTATTAAATTTCTTTAAAATTTTTAGAAATTGCAATATAACTCATGGAAACAAAGTGCGTTTTAACGATGTTTGCTCCTCAAATATTAGGGCAAAAATGAAGTTGAAATCGTCTCTGAAAGACGATGTACGTCGAGTAGAAAGAATTTTAAAAAATGAAGTGACTATGGTGGTGAGAGTGTCGTGGTATTTTTGGTAAAGACAAATGTCAGACAAATCAGTTGTGGAGATAAAAGACACAATCGACGGCCGCGAGAAATGTTATATGCACATGAAAGTAAATCACGAGACATGGAGAAATTTCTTTAAATTGTTTTTCTTCTCAATATTCATGACACATTGAAAAATTACAATGTCATTTGCACGATCTCAGAACCCGCCTTCCATCATTCCTTAAATCTCATCAGAAACATTACGGAACAGAGCGTCTTAGGGAAGTAGACTGTATTAGGAAAGCGAGCCCGGCATTCTCGTAATGATGATTAGGGCCCGGATTTTAATGACATGTCATATATTTTTTTTCTGAAGCTTCGGGTGAGTTTTAAAATAATTTAAACACGAATCCAGGTATTGTCGAATAGAATTTTTTTTTATAGACACAAGCAATTTTTTAAATGCTAGTTAGATCCAAAAACTGCAAAACGTAAGGACTACACTGATAAGGGGCCGTCCGTAAATTTCATAAAGCAAATTTCGAGTATTTTCAATACCCCCTCTCCCCCTTGTAACGCACTCCCCTATCTCTATGTAGAGCAGCGTAACGCAGCCTCAGACCCCCTCCCTCCCCCTTTAGCGTTACATTATTTATGGATGACCCCTAATCTGTTCTTGAGTAAATTTTGTATTTATGTTACACCTAAAATTCAACAGAAAAAAAGCTTATATACAGACATATTTTATTTTTTCAGGTCATATTTATATAGGTTTTAGGTGATAAATGCTTGCGTATTTCGCTTATTTTTAGGTTATTAAAATCCGGGCCCTAATGATGATCCTGCAGAAGGGAAGCAGCTCGCAGCCACTTCTTCTCTTTCCGGTCACTACACCGCGCGTTGACCTTGATGGCCGTGGCATTGCAGATAACGAAAGCGGCTGCTGCTTCGGAGAAAGGAAGCGTGACCGGTGCGGTGCGGCGCGGCGCGGCGGCGGCAGCAGGAAACGGCGAAGTGCGGTGGAGACGGTGACCGATGGCGACAGCAGGGGCCGAGGCGCGCGCGGCTGCGCAGTGGGCCTCCCCGTCGACCACGCAGCCCACGCCGCGCAGCCCGAGATAGTCAACGGGAACTCCCACCCCGCACCGCCCTGCCCTGTCCCGCCCCCGCACGCACGCCGATGATTATACTCACTGCGGGGCGAGGGGACTAAACATAGAACGAATCGATGAAGATGCTGAGACTTCATTGGATTTCGTTTAGGAGAGTTAAGGGAAATGTATGGACACTTCTTAATTCCTGTTCGGGGAGTGTTTTCGCTAGGAGTTCAACTGAAATAGGAGAGATGAGGTTACTATTCCTTTATTTTCATTATGAAAATGTCAGTATCAGTGCGTCGAACTCTGCAGTCGACGCGGTTCCAAACTCAAATGAGTGAGTGTGGTGTATCTGGGTGATGCATGTTTTTCCTCTTCTTGCTTTATGGTCTAAAAGGGAAATTCAAATATTGGCTACGAAAAAGTATTAACCCATTAAGCCCCAAAGTTGCGTAAACGCAACATAGTGGGAGACACCTGCATTGGGAAAAACCCGCAAGCAGACAGATAGGTCGACGTGGAATCTTCCCATCCAACAGAGGAAAATCACCGCCACCTGTCGCGCTAAAAAACCACTCACTACATTTACAAGACCAATGAACATATATTGTGGGTAAAAATAAGTGGGTGTGGATATAAATAAGGCCGGAGGTTTATGTAGATTAAGGAGCTGTACAAAACTCGATTTGAAGCGTCCTCATACGTTAAAATTCATGTTTTTTCAACCTCTACATTACAGTGGTGGAGGGGAATAAATGATTGGTGTTTACTCAGGTTGGTAGGTTGGGCGTTGACTCATGTCGGGCTTTGTCTTTTACTGTGACGTTTTCCACTGAAAGCTACTTTTTTTGAAGTTCATTCGTAGTAATTATATTTCTTTAATATAATTTCTTATAAGAATACTTAAAACCTCATTCAATAGTTGAGCAGCTTTTTTCTGCTACCGATCACTTGTTAGTTATTATTCATAGAATAAAAAAGGACTAATCGCAAGAAATAGTCGTGTTTGGTGTTGTACATCAGAAGAAGTTGTGCACAGTCAGTGCATTAAACTGCAGTATATTGTGAGATCACACAGAATATAGAAATTTGCTGGATGTAACCTTCATAGATGCAGGTAAACATGTGAGTCCTCTTTGAGGGAACTGAAAGAAGATAAGCAGCAGAATAAATGGATGGTTGTTTAATGTGCAATTCTTCGACATTCATTTAATAATGCTATCGACAAACTATGAATAATTACGTTAGAGGAACATTTTGCTGAAGTTTTTATTTGATATCTTTGTGCTCAGTGTTTAAACGCTACCCTAAAGTATTTGTGCAAAGAAATTATGGTACTATCTATTGTATTTAGTATTTACATGTATTTTAGTGCATTCAGTACTCATGTATTGAACAGCTCTTCACATGTATAATTTCCACTGATACAAAATAATTCGCATAATACGATTGAAGCGACAATAAGAAATATTGCTTCAAAAATAGATATCGAGAGCGTAAATAGAAACCGCGAGAAGAATGGAATGAATTAACAGTGCTTCCTCTTCTATGAATAGGGAAACAACCAACACGTAGAGAAATGAGCACATCGGCAGTCAACTTAGATCATATTTTACCGTAAAACCATTATAAACAAGCTCGATCTCGGTGGAGGCATGTCTCTTCACAGGAAGAAATGTGTATTTTACAGCTGGCACCATTTCTCAGCTCCACAGTCCATGTGTTTCTGAATGTACAGATTATTTTAAATCTTTCTTGAGGCCATAGCCTGTCTTCTTTCTAGCTTCCTTCAACTTATTGTTGTGTGTGTGTGTGTGTGTGTGTGTGTGTGTGTGTGTTTGTGTGTTTGTTTTCTTAAGGGATCCAGTGCTTGACTTACTTTTGTCGTTTATCATTCACCATATGCATATTAGTTCATATTAAATTGTCTGCACTTTATATGTTCCTTCTAATGTTGTATTATATTAATGAAATAACTCCGTCCTAAAGGATGTTAAACTTCATCAAAAATCCTCCGACAATTTCTGCTCTACACTTACTTTATATTCACTCGTTCATACACGTGCCCATGTACGAGTAACAATCCGAATAACGGATAAATAAAGATATCGTTGTTGTGATTTCACCAGAGAATCTAGTAATGTGCCAAAATAAAACTGATCAGTAATGTGGGCTATTTCGGGGGTGGGTCAATGGGTTCCATTCCAAATTCCTGGGCGATATAAGGCAGTGCAATCTAATTAACTAATATTTGCTTCGCCAAATGTACCATTGGTTGTAGCGTTTGAATCAATTGTTATCCAGCTTTATTCGTTAAGTTATTATTTGCTGCATTTCTTCATTACTGTTTAAATTTTATTTTTCATTTAAATAAAATCTCATGATGTGAAATCTGTATCGTACATTCAAATTGAGGTAAGCAACATTATTGAGTCATACAATGAATACTGAGCATCACGTAAACATGTGACAGGTACTTGTAGAACATGTGACAGGTACTTTTGGGTAATTAGCAGTTTACGAAGAAGCTTTTATGTACATTTAAATTTCATCCTAAACAGTCCTTAAAGTTTCTTTCCAAAGTGTTGGTGATTTGTATCACATGACAATATTTCTTTGAGTATTTTCTGCCTCAAAGTTCACACATAGGTTGTTTTTTATTCTCCCTTAGAGATGCTTTGAAGTGATTCGAACGACAAAAAAAATCGCTGGAAGGTCAGAGCCATTTCAATAAGGACAACATAATTTCAACGGGGCTACAGGACGAGCGTGACTTCTTGTTTGTCCTGAAACTACGAGGGAGGGAGCAGACGTAGGCGTTCAAAGGAAGAGAAGAAATGGAACAAGCAGCTACTGGCGGTATTGTTGGGTGTTAGAAGGAAAGGTGATGGAAAAGCCGCAAGGAGAAAAGAATGACGTCGCAGACAGGGGCGTCGATTGTCGAAGGCAGAGGTGGTAGCATCAGGTAGGTAAACGTTGCAGGCAGTATTAATAGTACGGGCATCGAACGACGACCGTTGTAGGCGGCAGACACAACGGAGGGAGAAGACGGGGGGCGGCGTTGACGCGAGGACAATGCCGGTGACGTCAGAGGCAGGGGGCGAAGGCAACGGGGTGGGGGCGGACATCGAGGAGGCTCCGGAGGAAGTGAAGGAGACAGCATACGGACCGCGAAACGAGACCGAAAAAGGAAGGATGAAAAGTCAATTTTTGGCGTATTCCTGTGACGAACGCAAATCTGACTTTATTTTCTCGCTAGGGAGCAGAGAGAAAGTTATGTAATGCGGCGCGAAGAAACGTCGAATTTTCGGCAGAAAAAACATTATAGAGCCCTGGTAACAAAAAGTGGATAAATCCAGATGCTAAATTTAGAGGGAAAATCCTCTAACACATGGTGCAGCCAGAGCCATGTTTTGCAGGTCCTTGATACCGAAAAATCTAATGACGGCAAAATTGCTGTCTGTCTGTCCATCGTTCTCTGGCAATGCTGGCACAGCCGATTTTCACTAAACCAGTAACACGTGGTGTACCGACAATCCATATTTTGTGGGTCCTTAATAGCGAAAAATCGATTGACGGCAAAACAACAGACCGTCTTTCCGTCCGCCTGTGAACAACGCTGGCGGTTAAACCGTTCAACCGATTTTCACTAAAACTGATATTCTCCAAACGATCTGGCTGATGTCGCGGCTCCTGGAATTTGAAACTGAAATTTCTATTCTGGGGGGTACTTTACATGAAGCCTCTGGGACATTTTCAAAATTTTAAAAAAATGGCTCAATTGTTTTTGATTAAATTTTGTTGTTGGATAGTGTGAAGGTCGTCTAAGAGAATGGTGCAGATCTCATATTCGTTGAAAACCCTGTTTTCCTCGAAAATTGCAAAAGCTCAAAATTTCTTCGGAGTCTTCCTACCACTAAAATATTAAAGATAGAGATTTTTTATTTAATGAATGTGTTTCTTAAGGACAGATTTTGAAATAAAGTCATGTATAATTTTTTGAAAATTCGAGTTTTTTCGCTTAATTTTGCGTGAAAATACGGGCGCCAAAGTACGTGCTGTTGTAGCTCCACTAGTTTACTTTCTTGCTACGGAATAGAGAGAAAGTTAATGCTGCGCGAAAAAACGGCGAATTTTCTGCAGGAAAACTCTTATTACAGGGCCCTGGTAACGAAAAAATGGATTAATCCAGTTGCTAAATTTAGGGGGAAATCCTCTATCATGTGGTGCAGCCAGAGCCATGTTTTGCAGGTCCTTGATACCGAAACATATAATGACGGCAAAATTGCTGTCTGTCTGTCCATCCTTCTCTGACAATGCCGGCACAGCCGATGTTCTCTTACATTGATATTCCCAATTGATCTGGTTGATGTCGCAGCCCCGATAGTTTAATTTTAGAAGATACATGAAGCCCCTGGAATATTTTCCAAATTTAAAAAAATTGAGCTATTGCTTTTGATTGAATTTTGTTGTTGAATGGTGTGAAGGACTTTTAAGAGAATTGTGCAGGTCTCATGTTCGTTGAAAACCTTAATTTTTCGAAAACTTGCAAAAGTTCAAACTTTTTAAGTCTTCGTACAGCTACAATATTAAAGACAAAGATTTTTTCTTTGTCTTAATGAAATCTGATTCTTAAAGATAGATTTTGATATAAGTTCATATACAATTTTTCGAAAATTTGAGTACCTTTCGCATAATTTTCCATGAAAGTACGAGCGAAAAAGAAGTGCTATTTTAGAACCATTAGTTTTTTATTTAGTGAAAAAAAGTTGAAAACTGTGCGACGTAGTATGAGGAGAAGTGAAATCTGTGAACGGTTTCTTGAGCTTTGGGATATCTCTTCTAACTCTTATTTATATCAAGATGAATTATGATTGCAGGTAGCAAGGAACTTTTATGGCAAGAAAACATTTGCTCCGTACAATAAAAATTATTCGCAGAGGCAAATCAGATTTTTGATATTTTCCTTAGTTTTCTACATGAAGGAATCGACTAACTGCAATGAGAGAATGGAGAATAATTATTTGAGTACCTTCCCTAGAGAGCTCAAGAAAAAGTGCCCAGATAGTGAAGCTACATGTATTGGATATCCACAGAAATATTATTATATGTAAAAACGTATTTAAGGTTGCTTTTTAACTGCTATGGTCATATAGCGACTACTGTAATTTAACCTTGGTTTTATAACTTTGGGGTAACGGTAGCGGAACACGCATACGGACATATACAAGCATCCATGCTTGGCACGGAATTCGAACCCACGACCCTTCAAGCCTTGAGCCTTAACGACCTGGGCTATCCAGGTCCGCACTGAATTATATAATTAGTTGGATATCCACTGAATGCAGTTATATTTGGAATTGATGGGAGCAATGAATAAAACAAACTTTTCCTTTACTTTAATAAATAAGTCATAATGAGCATTAAACAGTCGCTTAGGGAGGGTTAAAATCTATGCTATACCATAGTAGTCCACCCTTATTATCTTCATTATAAAATGATACGGTGTGTGCTCACAATTTTGTTGACACTGTAGCCGAAACATTGTTAATACATTCAACATTCTCGCAGTGCCCCTAAACCGCAATCACATACAAAAGTTACTCTACACCGTTCATGTCTAGTACAACTTGAATTTGCCTCTCAAGAGTAAGTAATCAGATGGAAAAGTTTGGAAAATTTAAATACCTAGTTTTAACTACAGATAAGAACGTATAATTGAATCAGTGATTTTAAAAGGGACTTAAGTCCACTTTTTTCGTAAAAAGAGTTGGAATATACATTTTCTTTGTTATTCTTCAAGTCATAGTTAAGTGTAAAGATGAAACTTGTCCAGTTTAAAGTATGTGTTCTAACTAAAAATCCTAATAACCGGAAAAGAGAAAGAATTTCAACACTAGCTTCTGATCCTCACACAGAAGTGTAGTGATATCAGCAAGGAAACGCCTAAATGTTTCATGACCGTAGAGACTCGCAGACTTCAAAATCTTGTGGTCGAATTATCTCAAGAATACATCCAAGTTTCTTGCTCATCCTGATGTCTCCTGTTTCTTGCTCATCCCTCAATGTGAGCCTGGCGTGACTCTTTCCAAGTAAAGCAGCTAACGTATGGTAGAGAATATTTTGGTTATCTCGTGGCATTTGAGTACATATATTGATGGGCTTAGCAAGTATTCATTCATGTTGGGCAAAAGGAAGGCACGTCCAGATTTGCCTTTCAAGAAAGTCTCAGCTGTTCTTCCAATCAACGGGAAGAAAATAACTGATGTTCAAAAAATAGTAAAATACATCCCAAATGAATATTTCCATTTCTACCACAAAATTTTAACCTTGCCACAGACGCAAGTGGAAATCGATAATGAGTAGATGCTGATATTATTAAGCAAATAAGCCCAAGGAATGAAAACGGTTCTTCACGTCACAGAAATGCAAATTTGAAGTTACATGTCAGCGCAAACAATCATTAACGACTTTTGTGTAGAACATAAATGTCCAAAATGCCATCTGTGGATGCAATGAAGTTTTTTTTCTCTCTCAGAACTATAGAACAAGGACTTATTTCCTTTTCAAATCATCGATTCAATTAAGATGTTCGTTTTGAATCGCCATTCATGCGAGATAAACTTCATAAAACGCGTCAATTTTAATAATAACAATAAAAATGAAAGTTTTTCAGCAATTTTAATGATTTGTAAGGGAAAGTTTTCCCTCTTCAACCATCAAGGAACCTTAGACGTCCAATATGATTTCAAATAACTCGTCACATTTTACCACATCGAACTTTCTACTTTCAAAGATGATATTCGCCGCACATCGCACGAGCGGAAATTTGAAGACAATATTTAACTGTAGGTAATAGGGAGAGAATTTCTATGCCATAAAAAATCTTGAAATATGTTGTTAAAATCATCTGTCTTAGGAAGCAGTATGTATCGAAGCGCTCCTTGCTTCGCAAATTCGGGGTTTATCGATAATTTCCAAATCACTTGTGGTATTATCTACAATAATGTACGTTTATGAGAAAAATAAAACGTGCATGATGTGGGCTGGAGGTTCTATATTTCCGATAGCAATAGAGCAATTTCTGCTCTACAGGTGGAAAACTTTTCGCGATTGGGATAATACACTGCGTTACTTCCTAGAGGCATGCTTCAAATGTAGTCAGTTGCTTGTACTGTATACCCAGATTATTTAATTTCCAAACGTTGCAATACCTTTACAAACAGAAGACTAGTCAAATTTCGCTGGTGCGTATATACAAAACTCTGCCTTGCCGCTGGAAAAATTTCCCGAATATATGAGTCCATTTTAAAGGGTTCTAATCGATATATTAATGTTCCATTTATTACGAAGTTATCTTTAATTTGTTTAAGAGCACATACCACATTTTCCTACACAGTTATTTACATTTCATTTCAGGTATCCATTCCGTAGCGTAGTGTATTGTCTCTGACGCTTTGAACGGTTTTCAAAGTATTTTCTTATTTTTTTGGTGTATGAGGTTTTGTAATTAGAACAGAAGGATACGGAAGAAACGACCAGGTCTTCACCAGCAAATCGAGATGTGTCCAATGACATTTCGCTTGGCCCACATGGTAAACCGGAAGGATTCTACATAATATTTTTCCCGTGTTTCACCTTCCCTACAATTCCATCTATCCCTCTCTATTTTTTTTATTAAAAATAATATTGTTCACTGAAGATGCAAAAACTTGGACAGTTTCCAACAGCAGACCGAGACGCTTCAAATGACACCACCAAACGATGGACCGGGAGGCATCTAACCACTAGGGACGGACGCACTCACGCAGGTTACCAAATTACTAGTAAGCATTGAGAAGAGATGCTTATGAATATGCTCTTATGGGTTTTAGCAATTATACTCCTATTAAAACAGAGGTCGAATTGGCGGTTGCTGAGCTGGTACGAGTCTATCCAATCGGGAGCTTCGTTACCATTTATTTTTGAAATTCATTCTCACGATTTGATAACCGCGCCCAATTTGGTCAAACGTCTATTCGTCCTCTGTTTTAATCGAATAATAGAAGGATAGTAAGCACTCCTTGGATAGCAAGACCTCGGATACAAAAACTAATACGAACAAAAAGTTGATCCCGACTGTACGGTTCCCCTTGCTGTCACGGCCTCCTTAATACGTTCGTAAGTATCGTACCGGGAGGCGATTTTCATGACTCGTAGTTTTGAGACGCCCTCATAAGCTTTGTCCCCGCCATATTATAATGCCAAATTACTTTCAAAGGTAAGTTTTCTCGCTTCGCTCGCCCGGATCCAAGTGACGGCGAGGCTCGGGCCTTCATCCCTCGCGTTCACTATAAACAACCTTGAATGAATCCATCGCATAGTTACCAATTCACTTTTGTAAGAAATCACTTCAGTAAGCACATTATAAGAAAACCTCTAGTATTCAAACTGTGGAGTGAACGATACTTAAGGAGGCCGTGACAGCCAGGGATACCATACAGTCGAAATCAGCCAACAAAAATTATTATCAATAAAAACAAAAAAAATCGAGATCAAATCTATCAAATTCGCGAACGCGTGATTCCGCATGTGTTGTTTCTCCTTCGATTCGAGTGTTGTGTTCGTTGGTCGCCCGCGATGGTGCGACGCCTCCTCGCGTCCTGCGCTGGGTCCTGGCGTTTCGTCCGGCGCTGCGCTGCGCGGCGCGGCGCGGCGTGCCCGCCCTGTGGGCGGCCTTGGCTGCGTCGGCGGGGGCGGCCGAGGGCCGGGGCCTTGGCTTGGGCGCCCGCGCGCCATGGCAGGCGGAGCGCTGGCCGGCGGGCGCGCCGCCGAACGCCGGCCGTGACCCCGCGGCCGCACCGCGCACCGGCCACCGGCCGCCTTTGTTCCCCCCAAAGCTCTCCAGCCACCCCGCCCCGCCCCGCCCCGCTCCGCGCCTACGCACGCACGCGCACGTACGCGCGCGGCTGCGCTCCGTGCTCACACGCGCCTCTGTGTTCTTCGTACGCGTACTGCACGCGGGAGCTCCCTTTGGAGTTCTCAGGCAGGTGGTTCGTGGATTGGTTGATTCCATCTCTGTCGATCCCGTTTACTAGACGCTTTTTGTCTCCCTTCTTGTGCCCAGTTATACTTTTACTCGTTCTAATATTTTGTTATGTATTGTTAAATATTATGATTTAAGAGTCACAAAAATGTCGCAAATGAAAAAGTTGGACTTTGGTATAATTGTTTTGTTCAATTTTATCGTGCTAAATTGTATCCAAAAACGTGCTAAATTGTATACAAAAATCCAAAACGTAAAAATATTAGTGAAATGTATTCTACAGAACTTTAAAGCGAAAATTTGCGCCGCTGTGGGGAAGTTCCTATCTTTCAGCTTTCGGTCAAATGTCCCTCCAGGGAAAGTGACACTTTAAAAGAGCTATAGATGATTGCTAGTGGACGCGAGGCGTTAAGTGATGTATTAACATGTCCCACAGTCTAGAACGTGTGGCAGATTTTCGGCAATCCCTTTACTCTGCGATAGTAAAGTAGGAACCATCTACGCTCCAAGGAAATGACCGTTTTAGTAGAATTTCAAAGGCTGACCCTGAAACTGATCATTAGTGTGCGTGCTTCTCTGAGATTATTTCCAGGCAGAGAGTTTTTATCGCGATATCCTGGCAGCTATCCTGCGCCATTTTGGCGTAACTGCCGATTTCTTCAAATGACTGTATTTCCAACACTCTTCTCATCGGATGATGACTCGTGGTCTAGTGATCAGAACGCTCGTCTTCCATCTCTGGGTACCGGCTTTCAAATCCACGCAAATAAGATCTGTCCATGGGAAGTTTGTGGTGGACAAACCAAGCTCTCGGGAGGTGTTCTCGAGGTTCTCCCGTTTCCTGTCTCTCACTACACCATTGCTCCACCACAATTCAAATTAAATTCGCATTCAGTCGCTGTCTGGAGGAGAATTCTAGCGGCCGGCTGCTCTGATCGGTAGTTTTCCGTGCCTTCGACGATCAACACCAGGCGAATGCCAGAGCAGTACCCTAACAAACGGGTCACAGACTGCGAGCGATCTTTCCTTCCTCTTCCTTTAACTATCCTCTCCTCTTACACACATTTACACTAACAAGCACTAAACTATCACACATGGCGGGAGACCGGTCGGTAACTTAGAGCTCGTCCCGGCGGGGCGGTGCCCCGTTGGTGGGAGATATCAGCTTGGGGAAAACCCCGCTAGCCGACGGTAGGTCGGCGCCGGATCTCGCCATCCAGCGAGGGAAGACCACACTGCCGACCTGAGGAAAAAATCATGCACTACACTTACGGGACGAATGACCCTAGTAATTGTCGCGCCCGGAATCACTAACAATCAATCAATCAAATCAAATTATCATCACTTATTACCAATCCCTTAAAACCAGGCATGCCGGGTATGGCCGAAAAGGTTTTGATTCTGAGGACCTATTAAAGAATCGTATTAAATACTTTCATGCGAGAAACCTCCAGCAATCCTCGCCAACCCGCAATATGTCTGTTACCGAAGGAAGTGTGACAGAATAGCAAATGCGCGCTAACAGACGGGCGGTCGCTTTCCAGCAAATTCCATTCTCCGAAACGGTCGACTTTTGTTTGCCGCCCGAGCAGAGCCGTTTTGCCGGGCATGTGGTGCGGCGAGGCTATCGCGTCGGCCGTCTCAGGGTTGCGGGCGGGAAGTGCCGGTGGCGGGCGGGCGGGCGACATTGGGCGCAGAAGAGGCGACCCCGGCGCGGCCCTGGTCTGCGTCCGCCCGGCGCGGCGGCGGCACCGGCTCGCCTCGGCGTCGCGACGCCGATAAGCCACCGGCAGTAGAGACGCGACGCGCCGCCGCGGCGACCGCATCCGCCACCGCGCAGCGCCCGCTCCCCGCGCCCTGCGCTCCGCGCCCCGCACCGGTAGCCTCAGCCGGAGACATGGACAGGACGCCCGCAGGTAAGCCAGCCGGTCACTCGCGCTCACACCCCGTACTGAAATGGTATCCATCCACATTGACTCGACCCGCAGGGAGAGGGGAGGCACACAGTCGCGAGATCTGGGGCTCTAGGTGGAATTGGAGAGAATTGGAGATGTCCACCCGGCCCCGAGTTTCTCGGCGGTACTCACGTCGTTAGCTTCAATATGGGGGCACTGAGAAGGTGGTTCGCGGCGGCTCTCAAACCCACATATAAAGTCCGAGCAGGAGCATGAACCCCCTGGCAGGTTGCGTAGGTTCAGGCGGTACTCACGTCGATAGCTTTAAGGTGGAGAAAGTGAGGAGATGGATTGAGGGTCCCGAGCCACCCGGGCTTTAGTTCGGGCGGCTCCCAGAAGGGCACTTGGCTTTGTTGTGGCAGTGACCTGGTATTCTGAGCCGAGACGAGGGTCTTGTCTCGGCGCATTGTGAGTGTCGTTTAAATCTACTCCGATTAGCTAGTAGCTCTGAGCTGGTAGAGTGGCCCCACTCAGGCTTAATTGGGGAGGTTCCCGTGAAGGATAACTGCGTTTCGGCCGGATCCGGATACCAGAAATTATACGTGAATTACATACATTGACGCAACCACGATCTTTTGAAGTGATGGGGGAGGGTCGGTGGGTGTAGTTTCAAGCTGACTTGATGTTTTCGTATGAAATTTTTTCGTAAAGAATTTTTCAATTAGACAAAATTTTAAATTCATTTTTAATTGTTGATTTATGGTAATTTATAAAATTATTCAGTTCAGATATTGATTGAATGATTGTTGTTACTACTGAAAATTAGTAAAAGCAATATTTGTGAATATGTGACATCTTCTTTGGACTGAGGGGGGATGAATATCCATGAACCTCCGTTGCGGGACTGATTACATGTAGTAATTAGAAGGTTTAATATTCTTTCTGAAGAAAGTATTGTGATAACTCCATTTAATTCATTTGGTATTTTAGGGAAAATTTCCTAGGTGTTCAATGAAGTAGAATTATTTCCTTATTAGACAAAGTTTAAATTGCCGCAAAAATAGTTCAAATACTACTTAAAACCTGCTTTCTTTTTAATCTTGTAAAGGGTTTCGAATATTTATACTATTTACAACCACTACAGTTTCATTTTTCCTAGGCCTGCCTTTTCTGAGTTTTTCATAATGCACATGTGACAATTCCACGAACACTAAAAAGACAGAAGAATGTAACTGCAATTGTGAAAGTTTCCACATCCTTTGAGGTTCCTTAAAGATAGTGTAAATCAGGGGTGTCCAAATGAAAGGCCTCAAAGGCCAGAGCTAAAACCTGTAATGTGGTTGCGGGCCATATTTCGATTACTCAGGCGAACCACTCACCTGACTTCCCCGTGTTGTTGATATCTGCAGTTTTCCCGTGTACTCTCGGGGGGAGGGTTGGAACTAAGCGTGAAGTCAGGCCTTACCATACAAAATACAGTGAAACATACTGGTGTGGTTTTGAATTTATGATTTTACCAGAAACAGCTTGCGGGTTGGACAATCCCGGTTGAAAGCAAAATTATGTATTGAGTAATATCCACGATATAAAAGAAGGTGATAAAAAGAACTTATAAAGTACTCAAAGAATATTAACTCATTTTCTCCTTGATTGATGAATCCATGGCTTCTACTGTGGGTCGACCATTTTTCATTATTGTCTTAAAGGTGAATGTCAACTTTCATATAAGTTCAATAATATACTAATTCATTACATTATACAGAATCTTACGAAAACAATTCACAGGAAAGACTTTCCAATTTCGATTATGACGAATTAGCACCCAAATAATAATGAGCCCGTGAAAAATATCTTGATGTTGAACAATCAATCCAAATTTTACATACATTTTTTTATTGAATATTTACATGCGTTAGCCTATGAGGCTTGGCAGAAGGATAAGAAATACGATTCATTTGAGAACAGAAAAATGGAAGGAGAAACAAAATGTACATGCATAATTGCAACTAAGCAAATTTTTTGTTTTGTTGAGATTATTCAACCGTTCATATAAAATATGGTCAATCACATTTTGAGAACATTAGAGGAAGAAATACTGTTTTTCATTTATAACTAAGTCTGATTAGTACAAGCATTTAACGGGAAAGTAAGTCAAGGGAATACGGAAATGTAAACAAGTAGTAGTTTGAATGTCCCACATTCTTACTCTCCCTCCTTGTTACTTTTTGTTTTTAGCCCGAGTATAGAATCACTGATACAAAAATGTGAATAGTTATTACTTGAACAATAGAACAGCATAGTAGCAAATAAAAATTGCGATAACGAAAGTTTATGAGCGTGCTCTAAGTATTAAATTAGGTAGAACTATTTAATAAAATATTTAACATTTTCCGGTATACGAATTGAAGCAGTCTTTTGAACGAAAAAACGTAAGTTGCTATCGCCTCATCACTGCGGCCACCTTGGTACTGCTCTTGACGGGCGACCGTGAGAGCTGTAATCGCGTGCGTGGCCCTGCCCCAACATATCGGTTATTAGTTCTCAGTGCCACTTGGTATCAACGCTTGTCAGGAGGCGTCGCCTCTTCCTACTATCACCAGCGCCATCGTGGGACGCGAGTCACTTCAAGGCTCCAGTCCGCGCATTCCGATAACATTGGCGACTTTTGCATTTTGTGAAATGGAGTGTGGTTTTGGGAAAGGCAAATTAACGCAGCCTTTACCAACAATTTTACTGTCATTTAAATAATGAGCAGCTTCCGATGTGAATGTGTCTTCATCAGATCTTCCGTCTGGGCACCAGAATTTGATCAGATAACAGATCTGAAGATGGTAGCTAAGCCTTCGAAAACTACTCTTCATTTAAGTGATAATAAAAAATATTGATAAACTTGCTATTTCAACGCCAATAACACGTTACCAGACCATCAATACAGTGTTTTAATCCCGACACTAGAAAAAAAATAGTGACATGAGGACCAATGTTGAGTAAAATCTTTATGCCAAACGTATTTTAATTTTCAAGTCCATGTATGCTCGAACGTTTCTGGGAAATGCTTATTGAGCGGAAAAGTAAAAATAATTAGTGGTGCTTAACATCACAAACTTTCTCGCATTCTTTCTATATTTACAATTTTCGAAAATTCAGATATTTCAACGAAAGTGAGACCTGTACCTTACTTTTAAACAATTCTTTTGCTATCTGTGGAAAATATGTGAAATAAATTGAAGCAGTTTCTTGAGAAAATGTTTTTGTATAATTTGCATTAACTCCAAGCATAAATTATGTAAAAACGACTGTTTTTTATTGTACATGATTTTTGAGCTGATTTTTTAGAACATTTCATTTAAGACAAAATATCTATATTCAATATTGTATCTTTGCAATGTTAACTTTTTGCAATTTTCAAAAATATAAATATTTGAAGCCGTTTTTTAGAAACAAATGTATAAAAATTGCCTACATTTCACGCAAAATTATGCAAAAACTACTCTCATTTTGAAAAAATTACACATTACCTGTCTTTTAACAACAGATTTCATTAAGAAAAAAATCTCTTCCTTCAATGTCGTCTTTGTAGAAAGATACTGAGAAACAATTTTGAACTTTTGGAATTTTCAAAAAATCTGGGATTTTAACGAAAATTAGAACTGCGTCACTCTCAGGAGCGTTCTTTACGATATCCGAGAAGAAAGTTTAATAAAAAATGGAGCCATGTTTGAGAAAAAGTTGAGCTTTCATGTCAAAAATCAAAATAACCATTTCAAACTCAGAGAGTCTAGAGTTTCTTTAAATCGATCGAGGAATATATTTTTCCGAAAATCTGCTGAACAGTTCAGGCGTTAGCTTTGACAACAGACGGACGGACTGGCGTTTTGCCGTCATTTCGGTGTCAAGGACAAAGAAAAAACATGATTTCTGCGCACACAACGGGTTTGAGGAAGTATTTTACTACTTATAGGAACAAGGTTTATCGTCTTTTTTGTTACCAGGGCTCGGTAATAAGAATTTTTCTGTCGAATATTCGTTTCCTGGCGCACGATTTACTTTTTTTCTTATAAAATAAGGGCGAGAAAGTAAAAGGGGCGTTGATACTATATAGAATTGAACATTTAGTCGATACATAGCATATTAAATTTAACAGAAGAGGAAAGCTTAAGAATACACATACATGTACACGTCCAGAAACTAAAATGTTTTGTTAGGCATTAAAGTCATATGATTCGTCAGAATTAACTCCGTAGGATCATGTCATGAGTTCACATATTAACTATTCGAAACGCTGATCCTTCTCGTAAATAAAATCTACTGTAATCGCTGAGCTACTTTCGTCACAAAACCCTATCAGAGTCTTCACTGAGTGTCAAAGTGTCAAATTTGTTCAGAGTAGATACGCGTCAGTGGTCTAACCAACAAGCACGAAATAAACAGCATGATCGTCCAATGCCTGTTTGTGATCTTGACGACCCAGGCGACATTTTATCACATATCAAAAACAATTTCCCCACAGCAATTGAATTTTATTAAATTGAATCACTGAAGTGGATTTTTGTTAAACTCAAGCAATTACTTTTTTATTTTGTACATTATTTTATTTTTATTTTATGATATAACCCTTTATTAATTTAGTTTTAAAGTAAATGCATAGGAAGTGTGAGAGTGGGGACGGGTCAAGGAGGGGCAAGGAGCGGGGCGAGGATGTGCTAGAATTGAGAGAAGTGAGAGAACATGGTGGGAATAGAATTATTATTTAAAAGGTTGTGAAAAATGAATGCCGAAGCAACGAAGGGCCCTTCAGTTTGATATTGAGAGATTAAAGTAATATCTTCAATAAAAATTTTAAATTTGATTATACGCATCTTTTTTACCTCAACATGCGAAGAAAGTGTAGTTATGTATTGGTGTGAAGTTTCATTACGCAAAACACGCGGAACGCCATGTATGCTATCTGTCTAACAGAAGTAGTTTATTATGATAAATGACCGAGCAATGCCGGTTTTCTTAAGCTAGTATAATATTAACTAGCTGGAGCTCCTGACGTAAAAGATTGTTGTAAAAGTTAAAATACCTTCATACTGAATCCTAACTTGAAGCCAGAACCTAGAATGTACATTGTAGCGTTGCATGTCCGCCGCGACGGGCCTATTAATGCGTCAATTTAATTTCACATACATTTTAAGTTTCTGCTCATTTCTGACCATCCTGCTACGAGTAGAAGCTACCAACACAGCAAAATCTTCACTCAACTCTTCGCTCCATATGACTGCCACATGAAGACCTACATTTCTTTCTTTTTTTCTTTTCGTTCTTCCTAGATCTGTTTCCAGCCTCAGGTGAAATTGATTTTGACTATTTGCACCGGGTATCCACAATGTACCCCACAGAGACAAATATGAACTTTTTACATTAGACACACTGGCGGGCTTCTCAGTTTGTGGTCAGCAGATTCACAAGGCCTTCCGCGACAAAACACATACATGAAAGACAAGGGACAAACAACCATGACCACGGCGGAATTCGAACCCGCAACCTTTCAGACCGAGGCGCTGAGTCGGCACACGCTGTAGCCACCTCGGGCATCCAAGTCGGCACATGTTTCCCTACAGGATCCTCGATATATTCCCCACTCGTGTTCTCAGCTTTCTTTACTTGTCCCTCGCCCTTTCACCGCACGTTTTCTCACATGTTCTGTCTCATGTTCACCACGTGTTGCCTTGTACGTTCACATGTTCCCTCGCTTGTTCACCACACGTTGTCGGCATGTAGCACCGCATGTACCTCCGCTCGTTCGGCATGCACGATGGTAAAGTGTAATGTGTGTTGCGAGTTGCCAGAGCGACTGGTAATCAAAAAATGCCATAGGCTGCGAACTTAGGTTTTTAGTCTTAAATCTGTTTGATGCAACATTGGGAGCCATGTCCAGAAATGTTGCATCAGAACATTGGTTTAGGGGATTTTTGGTCTATCGATAATCGCGATAAGGGGTCGTCCATAAATTACATGACGCTAAAGAGGAGGGATGGGTTTTGAGGTGGCGTTACGTTGCATTATGTAGGGGTGGGGGTATTCGTTTATTGTTACGAAAAGTTGATTTTTTTTTCGTTTTTCAACATTTGCTGAAATCATTCCCTTTTTTTTGAGACTTGAACTAAAGCATTAAAATATTAAGTAATTAATTTAAAGACAAAAATAAATTAAAGTTATAAGATGTAAATTGTAAAAGTACAGATATTTTCCATCAAGTTTTTATTGAATCCGCAACAGTGCGAAGAACATATTCCAAACTCATATGTAGTTTATTTTAAAATCCATTTAAATTGGGGCAGTAGACTTTCGCCCATGTCGGCGTGTGCATGGCTTGTGATAAAAAAATGTCTCGTCTAGGTGTCCTTCCTTCACCCACAACTTGCCCCACTTCTTGTACTCACGGGGGGGGAGGGGTTGTAAGCTTTACGAAATTATTTAGAGGATGGTTCAAGCGCGCGTTACCGGTACATTACAGGGGGAAGGGGGTATTCAAAACACTACACATTTGCTGTACTTAATTCACGGCCCCTTAACAGAGAATCATGTATGCTCAAGTGTCATCTCTCGATAGTGTTATTACTTTATTTTTATTTGATACTTTTAACTTCATCCCTTTTTATGTCATTAGTTTTTTATTGTTGTTATTTTACTAAGCAAAGTGATAGGCTCTTGCAGTTTTGTATTCTGAATACACAGTAATGCGGATATTTTGTACTTTATCAGGTGTTCTCGAGTTTGATACGTCGGATTAGAGAGACCACTATATTTGACCTCGTAATCTCAGAGAGTACTGATATTTGAATCTAAAATGTGTAACGTCGATTGGTTTGACCTTCTGAATGGCAGGTTAGGTTGCCTTCTTATCCAAAGCGTTTCGTGGCCGATATCGGAAGAGCCAAGGCTCCTTAGTAACCCCAGAAATGGGACCCACTTAGCGATAAGATTGTAGGACTTCCAAGTGTCAAAAATACATGGAGATTTACCGCCCCAACATCCAAAAAAGCACAACTTCATCCTTCAATATATGGATGGAACGTCATCGTAGAATTATCACCTCGCTGAAACAATAAGCAATGGCCATTAATTAAAATTAATTTTCTTTGCTTTAAAATTCACGAGATCGTTCACTATCACGTGAAGGATGAATCACCCGTAAGAGTATCCACACATGACAACAAACCATTGTACCACTCTTCCAATGTTCCGGAGTGGAGTGTTTTGTCAGTTTGTTGCCAATGTTTGGTACAAATCTGCATTACACACTTCTATTCCGTAAAGTAGAGCGTGGATTTATTTGAAGTAAAATTTCTGTAATTGTCATTCACTGAATCTTCTTACAATAAGCACAAAAAATGGAGTTTAAAATGTACAGTATAACTTAATACAGTAATATTTTACCGAAAGCAATGCAAAATGTTTAAAAATAACTGAATTTTGGTAATAAATTCGAATCCGAATAAGCGGGACCTGGTAAAGTGGAGACACTTCTGTTACAGCGAGACCAATTATGAAAGTTCCAACATGTTTATCAGAAAAAATTGTTAGTGAGAATGTAACAGAAACTATTTAACCGATACTGCTTTCTCAGCAAGACTTTTCTCAGTGTGTGCTAACTAAGATGTTATTCTTTAGTTTCTCTGGAAGGTTTTGAATGTTTATACACGTTTTTCAAATATTTATAAAGGTGTGCTAATCAACAATTCTGTTGAAAACTAATAGGTAGAACGCACACGAATGCAATCGCACGTCGCAATTTTGAAGGGGATTAATGCAATTACATTTGTGGCCAGGGAATGAAAAATTAAAAACACCATGTGATTATGGTAAAGGCAAGTCACATGATGAACTTTGTAAGAATTTAATTTTCTTGTGCTCCAAATTATCTTCATCTTTTTACTTCCTTTTCTCTTCATCTACTTAATCTTAAATATATGATGAATACAAGTACTAACCCAATGTGGGGAGCAATATTTGAAAACAAAATTTTCGCTTCGTAGAAATACCAGAGCAAAACTTATTTTCATGAGAAAAAAGGAACTACAGATTTAATTTTATTGTATTTGTAACAAAATAGCAACACCCCCATGTCTTTACTGCTGCTTCAACTAACAAATGGTGAACTGAAAAAAACTTGTAATGAAACACACGTTAGACGGCAAAATGTAATGCAACACATCAACAAAGACTGAAACTGTTTTATGGGGAAGGCCGTAGGGTTGTTAACAAGGCTTCACGAACAATATAAACCACGTGGGCGCCAAAATGAAATGAAACGAGAGAGGGGGGATACTGTCACACGTGGAGTGCGCTGGTGAATTGCAGACAGCAGGGTACACATGCTAAATTTGTTTAACGGGCGGCAAGCGAGTATTTTACCTGCGTCTTGTTCCGGGTTTGAGAACCCCAGGGTCAGGGCGTTCTGGTCGGAGGAATGCATTTGTCAACTAGCTAATGTAATTATACACAGGTATGATATTTAAAAAAATATATAACCCGTCTAAGTGACGGAATCACGTTTATTAACTTAAAAAGTCTCTATTACAGGTGAAATTTCTCTCTTTCTCAATATGATTTTATTCAGTCCAGCATTTCTATTCAATCAAATGACGATGGGTGTGTCACAAATAAATGATGGTGATGGTGTATTTACCTAACTTTGGTGGAATTGCACGCTCGCGAGTAGTTACCGGTAAGTTGCGGCTGTGGGCTCCCGACGAAGCACGGCTGACGAAGTCTCGAACACGGCAAGGAGAATCTCGTTCTTCCGGGACATCAGCAGCAGCTCTCCACGACCATGCTCGTTCGGCAGGACCATGATGTCGATGCGCAAGATAGGGCCGTCACACGTCACCCCATGGGTTACGCAGTCGTTAGACCGGACTGCACACCCTTGGTAACTTTTTGGGTGACTGTCCGACTGATCCATGACATGGAATTAATTCCACCTACAAGAATGATGGACCAGCGGATCAATTAGGCCGGCAGGTGCTGGCCATGTCACGCGGCGGTTCAAAAGTGACTCCACCGATAACAGACTCAGTCTCGTCTATGCAGTTTTCGTTACAGGTTCTTAAATAGGTCGTCTCAGAGTTTTCTAAAGCAAAGTGCTTACTTTGAGCTTCTCTCGTCTAAGTCTCGAAAAGTTCTCCTTCCTAAGTCTCGAAAACGCATCTCTCTTCCTGCTGCCCTCTCGCATCTCTCCCCACTCTATTCGAGAAGGTCAGCTTTGTCACGTGTGTGAAGTTTTACCTCAGATTGGCCGATCATCTGGCTTCTGGATCATTCCATGAACCTCTCCTTTCTAACTGTCCCGAGTTTATCCCTCCCCTTTTTGACCTTTTTAACTGAGTTTTTAATTGGTCGGCCTTTGTGCGCACATGCTTTTCGCGGGCTGTTGTGCAGCTGCGAGGCATCGAGTAGTGATGTTTTATGATGTCCCTAAGGGATTACGCGAACTGAGTGCTACCGATCTCCTTAACTCGACTAATAAATTTGGAGGTCTCGAGGATAAGAGGTTCAGCGCGGTTGAAGGAGGGGTGGGAGGCGGCTCGCGGAGAGGCCCCTGGGACGGGCCAAGGAGGCCTTTTGTGTCCGGGGGGGGGGAGAAGGCAGTGGATGTGTCGAATCCTCAGGCCGCGCCCAGAAGGGTTAAGTTAGTTAAGTGAATGCCTTATTTTACGTGGCGAGACTCGGGCCATCAGGCCCGAATTTCACTACGCTCCTTTCACCACTAGCGGAGAAAGAAGGTATTATCTCGGGCGACGAAACAGGCGATTTGAATTTAGCTCAGAGGCGTAATTTAGGCTTGAGGATCTTTTACATGCAAGTAAATCTACTAACATGGGACAGCCGGCTTTACTTCCCCTCTGAAGGAAGGCTTACGAAGGATTTTTTCGCCCTTAAAAATTCACGGGTTCGATCGGGTTTGAACCCGCGAACTTGGGTATGTTTGAACCCCTTTAACTTGGGTATGACAGTCCGGTAGGCTAACCGTTACACCATAGGTAAATAAGCCTAACAGATGGCGCCATGCATGAGTCAAGGAGACTCGTTACAATACGTTTAAAATTTTTAATGCTTAACATTAAACTAGGTAACGTAAACAAAGGTGAATGGAATCAGCATAAATAAATTCTTCTAAAAGCGTGAACAACTTTTTTTTAAGAAACGTTAAGTGAGAAATTCGATGGTGAATATGTGAAACACCTCTTTAAGTGAGAATAAAGTTTCTGTCTCTTGAAATTCCTTATAGCCACATTCGTTTGTACAGTATTCCGAGTTGTACGTTAACAACTCAAAAGTCTTTAATAGAAAAACAAACGTTTTAAAAGAAATTTTATTTATTGTAAGAATGGTAGGTTTTTGCAATGTATAAAATTTAAATCAATTAATTTAATTCACTGTACATTATATTCTAATTATTTATGTATAACTGTTGCCTTAGTTCATAACCCTCTCATCAATAAAATATCTTCAAGTTTTATTTTGAAACAAATAAAAGATATGGAAATCGAAAGAAAAAATTGAATGTCGTGGTACATGAAAATTCAAAAACATTTTGGAACGAAGGGTACATGAGATGGTACGTGCAATATTCCTCCACAAGCCAGAGCAAATATACTGTCAATCCTGAGGGTCAAGATATTTTCCTTAAAAAAAAAAAGCGAAATGAGACAAACAAATCAATGCTTCTAAATATGTAGGCTGATAATATCCTTAAAAGTCATGTCAGAAGTTCCTAAGCTTATTGTATTTTCACAGAACTAACGAAATTCTCTCATATCATAGAATTATTGCCTTTCTCACCCTTTAACTCCATGACTATTCGACATGTAAAACGAAATCTGTCGTAGTTGTATATTCATGTAAACAAATTAAGAGAGATAACAAATTGCATTTCCATGAAATGAAATCCACTCAGCACTTTACAAGTATAAACTCTTAGATTAAGCTACATATTTTATTTCAACTTAATTCTAATACATTGCAATTCAGGCGTCCAAGAATAAATATTACAAAATTCAAAGACATGCAGGGGGCAGTAGATGATCACTTATTATCAGTGAACATGTAATGGGAAACTTCGTATAACGAAGTTACACCTGAATATCTCCCTTTGATTGTTAGGCAATTACTCATGCACTGGTGTTCGGCAGATCTCGTTCTCATGCATTCGTGTTTTGCTGAAAGTTGGATTGTATTTGGATTAATTATATTTTGTGTGAGAGGGGAGATATGCATTTCCTGGTTCTCGTTTTGCTCTACCTCTGAATCCTTCCTTTCTTCACACGGATTTTTACTCGCTTATTCGTAGTACTACAGAAATATTGAATGTGAATTTACATTGTTGAAAAAACTTTGACCACTCAGGAATCTGCTTGTATTTATTTCCATTCTCAAAATGCAGATGAATCTATTTATATTTGTATGTTTTTTTTATATTGTGTATTTATTTTCTGTCATTGGACTTCAATTGAACATCGACATACATTCCATAATTGGGAAATGTTTTAATACGCTTCCATTGTAATCTATGATTCTCTTTTCCATTGTCATGGTCAACAAAAGCTTATATATTTTCTATTCTTGAGACACTTCATGGGCGAATAAATATTATTATGATCAAGGCAGGAATTGGTGGAAGATTTAGCTTTGGCATTAACGAATGGTTTGTTTATTTTATTGCGGCATTGTCAGTATTCATGACATTGCCAGTAGATTTTACCATCGAAAGTACTCCCCTACACGACAGTGTACCCAACTTAGTGAGTTTCTCCCTCCGGCCACCGAGGTTCTCCCTCATAGATGTATCGAATTTCCCCACAGTTCAACGACACGGCAAACCAAATCACCTGCCACCAAACAGCAGCACACGAAAATCCGCGGGGGCCGAGCGCCCGCCACGTGCCCCCGGCGTACGCGCGCAGCCGCGGCGGCGGCGGCCACAGGTGCGGGGCCGGGGCGGCGCGTGGCGGGCGCGTGGCGGACGCGTGGCGGCGCGTGGCGGCGCGTGGCGGGCGCGCGCGGGGCGAAAGTGGCCCCCGCGCGCGCCACCGAAGGCGAAAGTGGGGCCCGGCGCTGGCGGCGGAGGCAGCGGCAGCGGCAGCGGCCGGGCCGGCGCGCCGCGGGTTTCCCGCTGGTGCACCGCGCCCCGCCCCGCCCCCGCCCCCGCCCCCGCCGCCGCCGCGGGCGCTCCCGGGCGCGATCGATCTCTCGCCCGCCGCCGCCGCCCGCGCCCCGCCCGCGCCGCCGCCGGGTCGGCCCCCGCAGCCGCAGCCGGCGTGCCGGTGAACTTGAACTTGGCCGCGGCGCCGCTAGTGGCTCTTTCGGGCAGCGGCCCGCGCGCGGCGCTGTGGGCCAGCGGCGGCGGATGGGGGCGGCGCCATGGGAACGCGTGACGAAGGACTTTACGGGCTGAACGGGCACCCGCTCACGCACCCTCTGGGCCTCGGAGCAGAATTTACCGCACGAAAACCACAGAATCGTTAACGAAAAATGTGAATGTATTTTAGTCCAAAATATTATTCATTTCCTAGACCAAAAATAACTTGGCACTACGGTATTATCGTTTTGAATACGTGTTACTTTTTATTTTATTATTCAATGTTACTATTTTTCCATTGTGTTATGAATATTTTATTGGAAATTTTTGCGTTCGTTTTAAGAGCTATTTAATTTTTGTTTCATATTATTTTTGTTTGCCCGGTATTCAAATATTTGTGTTAAAGACACTGCGAGTCTTATTTAGGGGACAAAAGCTAAAGTTGTCGTCAACGAGAAAGGGGCGAACCGTGGTGACGTAGTCAATCAGCTACTATTCTACCTTTGCGTTGCAGGTTCAAATCCCGGTCGATTCATGTGGAATTTGTAAGGAACAAAGAGGGTCCGCGATAGGTTTTCTTGACGGTTTCCCGTTATCCATGCCTGTCACTCCGCCATTGCTCCATCGAAACCATGCATCAGAGAGATGCCAGAAAATGTGTAGAGGTAGTGTATCATAATGAAGATATGCAAGATCGGAGATAAGGTTCCATTTTCCTCCAAATGTATGTTAAATTTGAATTTGATTTTCGTAAATAAAACGTACGGGTACAAGAATATAAATAAATATTTATATTCGTATTTCTACTCAATACGAAGTCTATGTACACAGACTTTGTGGTGAGTTGCGACGGAAGCCACTCTGAGCAAAAGCCAAAGGTCGTCGAATTAACGGATTTGTTGGTCGTGCAAGTCAACAAAGGGCCAAACCTCTGACAACTCAGACCTTGCTCTCCATCCACTCCACGGAAGGTAAATGAGAAACAAAATACAATAAGTTGTAGGGACTACATTCTTAGTACAGTAGAATATGAATATGTATCTTTATTCCCTGGGTGTCACTTGTAGCATGAAGGCAGGTGTACCTTATGGAGGTGTTCAAACCGTTAAAGACCTGCAATAAACTTTGTGACGAGAAAAGTTTTTTAATACATCACTGTCATGTGAAATATACGACTATTCTTGTGCAGATTTCGAATCTGAAACTGTTGTACAGTAATTAACATGTTATTAGTTACGAAACAATTCATGTAGAAGAACACCTCGATGAAAAGATCAAGATCAATATGTTGACAAGTATACGTACGGCGCGACGTCTCACGGACAGCGAGTAAACATTCTGGTCTCGGATGCCTAAGCTTTTCACAGCAGTGGTTTTTCGAAGGGCACGCGCATCTCTTAGACGCACCATTTCTCATAGACGCTCTTTGGAAAAATACATACGTCTCAATGGAGATTATATGGAGAAAGGGTTCTAACTGATGTAAATTGTTTCTGGTTGCACAAAAAATAATCATTTGAGTATTTCCCTTGCAACATGAAAGTTATCTCCACACGAAATACCGATTACATAAAAATTGTTAAGTTGCTAATAATACATAGGTTGTGTGTAGCAGTAGATTAAGATTGCTCGAAAAAAGTTTGAAGCAATAAATACTATTATGTGCATAATGTAGAACAATTTCATTAACACTCTTTTGCAAATGCATCGCATTGCATAGAATCACAAATTTTAAACAAAGTTTGTAACCTTTATCTCCAGAATTGAGTTTGTTTAAGCCTCCAACATCAGAGAAAACATTGGTGCTGTTCTCATAGACCATTATTTTTTGTGAGTCAGAGAGGAGGTTTTGGAAAGGAGTGCCCTCTTCTAGATAAATGTCAAGCAAAGTTCAAGGTTGTCCTCGTTTTCCATATTCATGATTAATTCCATAGCGAATATAAAACAGAACTTTCACTGAAAGTAGGAGGATGTGGTGAAGCGGGTCAGAAAATCGACTAACAATAAGATAATTTCACGGTTGTGTGAGATCAAAAATGATTTTTTAAATAATAATTAACTCAAAATTATTATTATTATTATTATTATTATTATTATTATTATTATTATTATTATTATTGCAATATTGGTGTTATTGGCGTGTAGGAGTAATCTGCCATTGTCTTTTATATCACGTTTTGATCAATAAACATAAGCTTTAACTGAACTGGTCTAAGCAAGTGAAGGCAATTGGTTTGCAGGGTATGGGCTCCCAAAACTTACTGCGCTACTTGACTCAGCACAGTAATATTTTAGAATACTTTTCAATTATTTAATATTACTTTACGAACCATTGTATTGTTTCAATATTAACCGTATTTTCATGAAAATGTGGCTTGAGAAAAATTCATTTGAGAAAAATGTAATGAAAATATTTAAATTACAAAATGAAAAACACTTCTATTTCGTGTCAGAGGATTCACCGATCCAACCACGTAAACATTAAAAAGCACGGAACTGATATATTTTTATCTTCGTTATAAAATTATTTCAGAATAATGAAAACATAGCGACTTCAATGGCATTATATTCTCTCTTCCCCACTTCATAACTGAGATCGTTCTCCTTATTTAACCTTCGTGGTTATTTGGCCTCGAGGCGGACCTTGCTGTTACGGGGAGCACCATTTCCATACCGGATCGTTATCTATGCAAACGCCGCCCCGCGCGCTGGCCGCCGATCGCACGCGAAGAGAGCGCCACCGCCGACAGACCTCACGCTGCGGGGAGGCGGCGGCGGTGGGGAAGGTGGTTGAAAAGCCGCCGGACAAGAACAGGAGATGGAGCGAGGAGTAGGCTAGCTCTAGGAGAGGGCGCTAGACCAGCAGCAGTGAAGTTCAATGAAGAGAAGCGACACCCACACAGTGGGCCGGCAGTTGGTCAGTTGTGACCTTGTTACAGTGAACTTCAAGATCACGTACACCGCACGCAACGGTTGATTGCTCCTGATTGCCGATATCTCGGTGTAACATCGACCTTGCGATGGAATCATTCGAGTCGAGTGCTTTTTCCGTAGAAGGTGGCTGAACTGGCCTTGAAGGAAACCTTCCCTTGCAGTGCACAAAAATCTAGAAACATTTATTGAGAATTTCATTTTGAGAAAGTTTTTCTTAGTTTTTCAGCTAAACATTTAAAAATATTTTTTTGTATTTTATTTGTTTCGTTTCTACTTTTCCTCCCTGAACCGTGGTGCAGGGAGGAAAATAATTGGAATCACCTCAACGTCAACTCGTAAATACGTGCTTAAGGTTCTTTTGATTAATGTATATGGTGATTTTCCAAATATGCTTAAAGACCGTTGAAAATGGAGAAGTTATCGGCAATTTTGTACCCGAAAATGGGGAAGTCTGTGGATGGTTGAAGAGTATGTGTCACACATAATTCTGTCAAATTAGAAGCTTTCGATCTGAATCTAAATGAATATACGTAGGAGTAAAATCTAGTTGGGCAATTCCGGAGATAATTAAGATATTTGAAACTTTACATGAAGCCCTAATGATATTTTCAAAATTATCTGGAAAATGACTTCAATTTTTTCCTCATTTTTTTTGCTTGAATAGAAGAAAGTGCGTTTATAAAAATGGTAGAGGTCTATTTTCATTAAAATCCCTGAAATGTTTGAAATTGCAAAGCTCAAATTTATTTTCATACCTATCCTGCACCACTAATATTAATGCCAGAGATTTCTTTCTCAATTGAATTGCAATTGATCCGTCAATTTTAAATCTTTAAATAATGACATGCACCTTTTTAAAAAGTATTAGTAGTCGTTGAATTACATCGAGAGACATTGGGGGAGGAAAAGTTTCGGTATACTGCGCCTTCCCACTAGTTTCCGTTTTCTTCAGATTTATTATCGATTTCTTATTCAATATTTTCTCCGCTGAACATTCTTAATGATTGGCTTGGTTTACCTATATATATTATTTTAATATTTAATTATTTTCGTCCATGTCCTTGGTTTTGCAAACTTACAGTTATTTAATTTCACTAGCTGATTATTATAAAGAATAATTAGATATCTGTCTCCTACAAAATTCCACATGGAAAGTGTGAATAGACTTTTTCCTTTCTGGTATAAGGATTGATGAATAATCTATTTAGCGAGCATTCATTTGATGATTTGAGCAACGAAAGTTTCGAACTCAATATGGTGTTGGGAGATAGAAATTAAACGTGGATGTATAAAGTATACTTTCGTTCGCTTAAGAGCACATGGTGAGAGTGGATTTCAGCGAGTGATATATCATCAATATTTAGTCATGGAATGAATCGACACATCTTACAGTGAATGTCAGCCTCATGAAACAAAGATAGTACATAGTTCAGTGAGTCGTTACGAAGCTCTTCATTGTTAATCAAATAGTTCTTCTCTGGTATCAAACGTGACGCGATTTGGTATGCAGAATTGCAAAACAACAACAATTTTCTAGTCAGGGGTGAAATCGAGCATATATTAGAGGTGAACTGCATTGTCTGAGTACCCCGGATTTAGAAGTAATCACCTCGAAACTACTGTAGTAAACAAGTTACTATCTTATTGAAAGTACATTTTTTGCCAGCGAATGGGCCTCCTTGGACCACGCATACATGGACCCTACATTTACCGGGACTCAATTTCATTACCTCATTACCAGGTGCATGTAATTTTTATTATTTATCATTATTTAGCTGGATCCTATTTTTATCCCCCAGGGTTGTTAGCCCAGGGTTGAAGATAAATGATAATAATAATGAGAGGTGAAAGGACGACACACACATACAGACAAAAACAAACAAAGCCATGTCCGAGGCGGGACTCAAACCCGCGAGCCATCCGAGATCGCCACCACGGTACTATTGGCTTAGCGATTTCGCCTGTCCGGACCGACTTAAAAATACACTTTATTTTGTGAATTATTTTATTTCCTATACTTCTGTATCCATTCTCACATTAACAAGATTCCTCTGACATCACAATTTCCAGTTTTTTTTTCACGTTTCCTACGTATGATAATGCTTTATTAACCAAAGAGTGAATGCTTTCTACCCCAATGGAACGCGCTCAAAGAACCGTTTCCTGAGTCTCTGAAATCATGTCAGCAATTAATCAGACCTAATCTCATGCAATTGTTCCTCATCTATCCAGCGAAAGGACGCCGAAGTCACGAACAAGGAACGTACAAGCAGCTAGTGGCCCGCAGCGGGTCGACGCCCTGAAGGGGAAGTTTATAAATTGAGCGCCGGCGCCGTTGCCCGTGCTGTCTGCGTCCAGGGCGTCTGATAGCGCGCGTCCCCGCCGCCGCCGCCCCCGCCGCCCCGCCCCCCGGCCGCCCCCCGCCGGCCCCCCGCCGCCCCCGCCGCCCCCGCCGTCCGCCCGGCCGCCCCCGCCGTCGCCGCAACTAGCCACCGCCTCCGCCGCCGCCGCCACCGACGCGGCAGCCGCCACCACCGCCCCCGCCACCACGGTCACCAGCGACACCATCGCCGCCGCCCCCGCCGCCCCTGCCGCTCTCGCCTCCACCGCCGCCACCGCTGCCACCCGGCCGCCGCCGCCCGACTGCAATCCATTTGCTCGTCATAAAGCGCGCCGGCGCCGGAGGCGCATTAAAGCGGGAAACGCGCGTTATGCGCCGGCGCGACGCGGCGCGGCGTCTGCCTCAGGAGCTTGTGGCTGAGTGTTTGCTGGGCTGCGGGATTCCCCTCCCAAAGGAGAAGGCGTCGGCGGAACTGACGAAAGGCGTCGAGAGATGGTAACACGCTAATCGTCTCTTTGAGGAGAGAGGTATTTTGATTAATCTAAAGGAGAATGAGGACAGTAGAACCATACTGATCCAAGTGACATTTTGCCCTTGTTTTTGAGCTTTTCGCGTGGAACATGGGCTACATTATAAATCTTCATGTCACAATCAACCAGCGCAAATAACATAATCTCTATAGTAACTTCTTAATCCCCACTTCCCTCTCCCGTTCCCTAATACCAAACACAAACGCGTTTTCTCTAAATAACGAGAATGCCACTTTGATCAGTATGGTTCTTTTCTCCCCAATGCGCGTCGCCTTGATCTTTCGGGCACGATTGGAATAGCAGCGGCTTCAATGTTAATTATTGAAACTAATTTGAAGAGGCGGGGATATTGATGAGCGTGTTTTAAGTACTTAATCTTATTGAAGAGTCAATCAATCTCTGGCTCTCGCCAGTTCTTGGTAGTGCAGTCGTTGGGGTCGCGTTGTTGTCTGGATTGCCTGTTATGTGTTAAGACGGCACCGGTTTCGGTTACGTCCTGAAACGCTTCGTCGAAAGTTGTACCATAGTCTGCAGTGAAGCAACACATGGTTGATATGCGATACAATGAGAGTTTAGTGCATAAGGTGGATGGGATGAGATGAGTATGAGACGTCCTACCGAAAGTATATATTGTAGAATTGAGACCGCGAGTTTGCGACATCTAGATGTGACTATGATTGCATTCCTTCATATCTGCCCAGAGCATGTAAGTGGACTATGAAATGTAACGTTACGGTTTGTATTCGCCCAATCTGGACGATGACATGTCTCTCCATCGACACATCCTAAGCCCTCCTCAAGCCATTTGAAAAAGACAATCACTGCGGGATAGAAAACCTAGTCTTCTTCGACAGATTAATGCAATGACATGACGGAGATATCAAAGGTCTTGTGGTTTAAGAACTGTAATTAATTTAATCAATTTACTAAATTGACAGTATCAGAAGAACGAGTAGTGGTGGTTGACAGTGTTCGGCCGACTCCACGAATCGTTCATGAAGCATGACAAGGCTGTCACGGTTCGCGCTCTGGACTCGGCCAGACGGGAAACCTTCGTTATATTACGTGTTTCTTTCAAGGTATGCTCGCTCACCGTGGTTTTGGAGGAAACATATTTTTCTTGACTCGGAGGTCGCATTGGTATTATATTTATGATGATTGTTCCAGTAGACGAACTTGTATGACCTCGTCTAGGATGGTGGATTAATTCATGGGTAATAGTAACAATTATGTGAATGGAGATGTGGAGTAGGATGCTGAGGGCAATGGGGAATCCCGAGGGAAATTATCCTGAACCCTCTTTGCTCGAAACAAAACCACATAGAGTGAGTGGAATTTTAAGCAGGGTACTCGTAGGGTATTGGCAAATATAGGGGGTGTCACTGAAGTTGTGACCTGCAAATAGTTTCAAAAGGGACCGTTGTAGATGGCTCAGGGCATTAATTAATTAAACTGCACTTTCTCTGATTCGAAGGTTCTAGCGTTCGGGTCCTGAGGTTGAAAGGATTTCACACACTACTATAACGAACTATAACTATATCGAATTCAGCCGCTGTCTGGAGGAGAATTCTAGTGGCCGGTTGTTCTGACCGGTAGTTTTCGATGGTTTCAACGATCAACACCCGGCGAATGCCGGAGAAGTACCCTAACAAATGGGCCGTGGACCGTGCGCGATCTTTGCACCCTCTTCCTTGGTATAGCCTCATCCCTTACTTACACACACATGCATTACACTAACATACATGCTGGGATAGACGAGTTAGGAGCCTAGAGCTTCTCCCGGCCGGAGTGAGGGGGGGTTAGCTGGTAGGGGAAAACCCTGCCAGCCGGCGAGTAGGTCGGCGCCGGATCTTACCATCCAGCAAGAGATCACTACTGCCTCCCAAGATAAAACATGCACTATACTTAATGGGACAAGTCCCCAAAGTCCTAGACATGCCCGGAATCAGTAAATAATCAATTATTACTCTTCAATACAATTTAAAGTATCGGGTCGCGATGTGCGCCAAGCTGTTGTAGGTTTTGACAAGATGATGGTGGCCGTAATGTAAGTCGTTTTGTTGTTTGTCCCATTTTTTTGTTTTGGTGTTTTGGACATAACTTGGATTTTGTGGGAATATATATATTTTTGCATAATAATGTTAAAGTTATCGAGGAGAGGAGGAACATAATGATACAAGATTTGTTAATATTCAGAAAGAATTTGTACTGTCCAATTTAAATACAATGACTCCCCTATGTGATGAGCTGGAAGGAGAGGAGGGCACAGTTAACCAATCGGAAGATTCAATACCATAAATTTAACACGTAAAGTAGCTCCTGACTGGATAACAGCGTCAGAGCTGATATCTGCCAAAAGTCTCTACACTTAAATTTAACAATAAAAAAATGCCTAATAAACTTCCTCAGAAGTCGCGTGCTCGGCGCATTTCCGCAGCGGTTTTGCGGAAGGTGTAAACAGTGGTCCACCCGACGGAGCTATTCGCTGGTGCTTGGCTGCGTGTCGTTCCGGTCCCGCCCCGAGTGGTGTGGACGGGTTGAGCCGCTCCCCTGAGGAGGCTGCGAGCGGGGCGTCACGGGGGTGGCAGAGCCGTCGGGGCCACGTCGACGCGTCGTCGCGTGAAGTGGGGAAGTCCTTACGGGAAGCGCGTTCCCTGGGGCGGGCACCGCTAGCGCAAGGTCGGGGGAGGGTGTGAAGATGGGATGGGGACGGATGCCCTGGCGAAAGGTGTGAGAAACGGGGGGGGTGAGGACGGAAAAAGGCCGCTGATGAAAGGGGTGTGTGGGAGGGGTGAGGATGTGGGTGGGCGCCGCTGCTGCAAGGTATGTGGGAAGGGGTTTCTACAGAGACGGGTGCCCTGGCAAAAGTTGTGAGAAAGGGGGGTGAGGACGGAGACTGACGGCGCTGGTGAAAGGTGTGAGTGGGAGGGGTGAGGACGTGGGTGGGCGCTGCTGCTGCAAGGTATGTGGAAAGGTGTTTTTACAGAGACGGGTGCCCTAATGAAGTGTGAGAAAGGGGGGTGAGGACGGAGACTGACGGCGCTGGTGAAAGGGGTGAGTAGGAGGGGTGAGGACGTGGGTGGGCGCTGCTGCTGCAAGGTATGTGGAAAGGTGTTTTTACAGAGACGGGTGCCCTAATGAAAGGTGTGGGAAACGGGGGTGAGGACGGAGACTGACGGCGCTGGTGAAAGGGGAGAGTAGGAGGGGTGAGGACGTGGGTGGGCGCCGCTGCTGCAAGGTACGTGGGAAGGGGTTAGTACAGAGATGGGCGCCGCTGGCGGAAGATGTGTAGGAAGGGACGCAACTGGGCAGGGTGTGTGGGAGGGGCGAAAACGGGGGTGGATGTCGTTGGCGCAAGGTATGTGGGATGGGGTGGGCGCGAGGTGCGGAGGGAGGAGACCGCTGCCGCCGCCGGGTCGTCGCGACGCGTCGTCGCGTCGCAGGGGTGGCTGTGGCGCCACTTTGTGTGTCAGGGTCCGCGCGGGACGCCGCGGCGCCGCAGTCGTCGCCCTAGATCCGCGCGGCGCTGCGCCCGGCGGGCGACGCGTGGTGGTTGGGGTGGAAGGAGGCAAGGCCGGGGAAGTGTGTGACGGGATGAGAAGCCTCGCGGGAACGCGAGTTCGTAGCCTCGACCCAGAGATGCCCCTCTTGTCCTTCGCGGTCCCGCCCTCTGACGGAGAAATGCGACATGAGCTCACGGAGGTGAGGACCTGATTAATATCTGAGGAGATCCTAGGCATTACCGAACTATAAGGCTCCCTAATTTTTTAAAAATATTAATACGGAAATAATATATTAACGTCAGTTATGAAATAATGACTATTGTGAAGAAATATTTATTAAATTTATTAATAAATTTATAGAAAAATTATTTTTGAGGTTTAAAAAACATTTTTAGAATAAAATGGAACGTAAACAAACGTATGACAAAGGTTGAGGATGCAATGTATGCATTTCGTATAAGAAGATATTATACAATGTAAGCAATATACATTTTTAAAAATCTTGTGTATTCCTTGAGCATATTTTATCAGACCATTCGATTACAAGAGATGATCTGTTTTTAAACAATATCTTTCATTTAACTTTTTAATTTCGAATATTTTTGAATTTATTAAACGGTATTAATTGATGAAAACACTGTTTAGAAGCCATGCTTTCGAATACTTTTTGTTGTTGAAACTTATTTTGAATTATATTAATCTCTAAATTAAATTTGTATCTATGGCACGACTTCTCATTTCTAGAGAGGAATTTAAAGTTTCGTGTTGTAGTACTCTGAAAAGCAAATTTACTGCGAGTGAGAGCACAGGATGCTATTTCATAGGCAAATAATTGGTTTGGTCATATAAACAACTCCACTGTTTGTTTATACTCGTAAATAGTAGAATCCAGCACTTTCTCTTGAAATTAATATTTCATTCTACATATATCGGAAATTTTGTTTGTGCCTTGCGTAAGTTACGCTTTTATTTTTTTGAAACACAAACGTTTTAAACGCAAAGTGAAACAGAAACCTTTTATTTTTACTCGCGATTTTTCTAACTGTAGTTATGGTTGCATTTATTACAGCAGAAATCAGTAACGCTTGTAGGTATATTCTTAAATGAAACAAATTTACACTTTCCATCTGAATTAGTAACACTACTTTTTTAAAAGACGTTACATTTTATGAGGTTAGAGTACACTTTTCGTATCAGAAATTCTGTGCCTGCAAATTCGAGGCGCTAGATAAAAATCTACTCCCTCTTTTCTTTACCCCTGAAGGTCAGAAGCACCCCAGAGATTCCATTAACAGCGACTCTTTCTAGAAAGGCCACTGAAGTATTCTGCTGTGTTAAGAGTTTACAAATTTGAACTTTTCTGAAGGGGATCTAAGCAGTTATTGCTTTATGATTGTTTTTAATGTCACTTGCTGTAACGTTCAAAGATGTATTGAAAGACGTTCTATTGAATCGAAATCATAATGCTCTATTTGTGGGGATTGATTGAAACATTTTGTATACAAAAATATCTTTTACAAATGTGGCTCGCGATGAAAATTTGCTAGGCATAACTTAAAGGCGAGCATCCGGAGGACACGGAGAAAATATTCGTTCACTCCCCAGTCTCCCTCCCAAACCATCGTAGATGTGCATCGTACGGACCTTTTTTTGAGGCCAGTTCGTGATCCTGTCGCTTCTTAGACCGGGTTAGAGGCAGGAGTACAGGTTGCTCTGACATCACAGGGTGGCTCGCAGGTCCATTGAGAAAGTCATCTTCTTTGTCACATCATCTAACCATCATACACAGGTTACCCGAGAAGGGGAAGGAACTAGGGAAAAAGAGCAGAGCCATAGGTGGGATGGTGTGCCTCATGCCACATCACAACAGAAACAGTCATGAGATACGAGGGATTCGAACCCAAATCCTTAATGTAACTCGTATTTAGGTGCAAAGTTCCCAAGCAGCAATAAGGAAAAATAACGTATATTATTTTTCTGACGTTACCAGTATTTTGGTATGTTTATCTTCGATGATCGGTGATTTGGAATTTCATTTACTATATAAATGGGGAAAATAATTTTTCATTGTCTTTCGTAAACTAAATGTTTGCTTCTACACCCTTCATTTGAGAATCATAGATTACAACAGTTACTCATCTATCTCTCCCTGCCTGCCAACCCTCCAGACAAAAGGCTTAGCGTCGCGAAGATAACCTCTCACAAAAGCGACCACTGCAAGTGGACAAATGGGCCGGCGATGTGAACGTGGCACGGCCTTCCAAGAAGGATACTCTGTGGAGTGATAGTTATCCGCTAGGTTTCCTTTTTGTCCGCATCGTTTAGTCTTAACCCCTGCTTAGCCCGCCCTGATAACAGCTGGCTCAGTAATCCTATTGGCATTTGGGAAGGCGAGAACTTTTTATATATAACCTCCAACCTCCATTTTTATATAACCTCCAAGTGACCATCCATCACTTATCGTGAAATATTTTCCGCTTCGTTAATCGGGGAAAGTGAGGTGGCATTCGATCTATAAGGATCTGATTATTTTTTGCCGGATCCTTCCAAAACATTCTAAGAAAATTTATGTAAAATCGCGTTTTTGTTGGGGGGAAAGGGGTTCCAAGTCAGCACCCAATATTGTGAAAAGTTCTGAATCATTGCTACCTTTCCTGCATCGTTACGATTTGATTTATCAACTTGAAGAAAACTAATTTTGTAACGAAGCAAACATTCTGAAGAAATATATTTTTGTCGGTACTTTATCACAGAACTTCGTTAACGTTTAAAATGCGTACAATGAACTCGTAGATAACAAATAATTTTTTTAGAGTGAAAATACTCGCTGGACGTGACGCTTTTACTTCGATTTTTTTTTAACGTGACGTCTCAAGGTCACGCACGAAAAAGGGAAAGGGAAGGCAGAATCCAATAGGGAGCTGCAACATCACTACAGCACGTCAGCTTGAAAGTATAACCCTCTCCAGGTATCTTCCCCCTGCAGAGCACTGCCCCAGCCCAACAAGATCTAAGCTGCCGACTGACCTGTCGACTTGATCTTGAAGTACAGCTATGTTTAAATCGGAGTACAGTTCATGTAATTGTACGTGTGTGTGTGTGTATGGGGGATTGCAAGGGACAAGGAAGAAGAAAGAATAGTCGCGCGTGGCCCCTGCGCCGTTTGTAAGGGTACGTCTCCAGCATTCGCCTCGATCTTGACCGGAGAACGCGTGCTAAACTGCTCACTGTCGCTAGAATTGTCCTCGAGACAACGGCTGAATTCGTCTTCATTGCTAGTATCGAAAGTCCTCCTCCGGACTGGAAGGTAGGGTAAGGCCTAGGACATAACAAGCTAGGCCTCACCCTACCGTCAGAGTCGCTGCAAAGACAACAGGAATGCTGGCTGTGTGCTAACTCATCCGGTAATTTGGCTTAAGACTTTCATTGAAAATTAAAAGATGAAATATTTCTTCAACACTTTCGTTAAGCAAAAAATTGATTTTCTACTCCCATTGTATAATGCTATAATTTGATGGCTGCAACCAGTTGCATAATGATAGTCATTTCGATACAGGTTTCATTATGATACAGGTTCTTGACCAATCACAGAGAAGTTTACAAGTATTGACACTTAATCATTGAGAATCGTTTTAGCAAATGTTTCGTTCGATTGAGTACATTAAAATTGTATTTGATATTATATTATGCTCAATAGTTTTAATTTCTTTTATTATTAGAATTTCTTTCGTGGTATATTATTGCAAATAAAGTGGATCGTAATTTCACTTTGATCCTATTTGACAGGCGCAGTACTCCCTCGCAGGCGGATAGGTAACCACAGCCACGATGTAATTGGTATTAATACACTTGTGTGAAGTTAACGATACTCGCTCGTTCCTCGCTCCTATCGTAATATCACACTCGTGTATTAATATCCATCATTACACATCATCGTTTCATAATGTACTATTGCCACACGGCGCAACATGAGTTTCCCGAGGCAGAGCGAGCCCCGGAGCTGGCGCTGGAGGCGCGGCGGGGGCGGAGGTGCGGGCGGAGCAGCGACACCGCTTCCTGTGCATTGTGCGCTCGCCGCACGGAGGCCGAGGGATGGTGGAAAGAGATGCAGGGGGGCGACGGGGAGCGACACGACACGACGCGGCGCGAGAAGAGGAGAGCGACCTGAGTGAGGCGCGCGCGGCTGCAGTTCCAATTCCTTCTGCGTTGCGTCTCGTCTTGGTAGCCGCCGCCACCGCTGGAGGCTCTACGGCGGGCGGGTTAACCGCTGGCCGTCGCGACGGTCGCGCCTTTCTCCGCCCCGCCCCTCCCTGGCCACCTGCTGCACCCCCCCCGAGCCGGAGCAGTACCCTATCAAACGGGACACGGACCGCGATCGATCTTTCCTTCCCCTTCCTTGTCCGATCCTCACCCTTTACACACACTACCAAACATGCCGGGAGATCGGTCGGGTGCTTAGAGCTTATCCCAGCTGGGGCGGTGCCCCGCTGGTGAGAGATACTTGGCTAGGGAAACGGTAGGACGGCGCCGAATCTCACCATCCAGCAAGGGAAGATCACTGCCACCTCCCGAGGAAAAACATACACTACACTTACTAATGACTTTAGCTGATCACGCACCCGGATCCACCAATCTATAAAAAAAAAACACGCCGGACCATCACGCCTTACTGCACCCTACATCGTCCTGCCAGCGTCTGCCCAGCCCATCTGGAGCTTGCCCGCCTCTCCGCCACGGTGGCCGGCAATCGTAAGTTCTGTAGCGTCATAGCACTGGGCGCAACCGCACAAGTCGTGCAAGGGGGAGGGGTTGGTCCTCTCGTACCGCGCAGGGGCGGATGAACCCCCGGGGTCTCTCGAGGGTCTCTCCGCTGGGGGCGTGTCTGAGAAGGCGGTTGTCCGTTCGCACAAGTGATGTGTGACGACACAAATCGTCTGCAGGTGGACGGCTGGCTCCATCTGCAGCCGGCCCAAATCTCGAGCGGAAATGACGCTTTGTGCGTGGAAGGTCGGTCATGTGATGCCTCGCAAGGGAGGCGGGTGGAATAAGCTTCCTTGGCAGTCGAGTTTGACCGTAGCGATGTGCGGAGGTGATCGCGAGCAGCGTCTTGCGAGGCGTGGCTTTTCGCCACGAGACAAGAGACCAGGGGCGGTGCTAGTGTAGCGAGCTGGGGTTCTCTTGGCAAATACTGAGGCTGCTCGTCTCAGGAGTTGGACTGCTGTGGAGAGCAGCGTTCCTTAGGAGTGTTCCTTAGGGGTGTACATAGTGTAATCAACTATTGTAAATAAATATGTACAGTAAACTCCGTGTTTGTGTTCTTCCTCATCTCATGACGACGTCACAGTTCCTACCATTCCATACGGCCTCGATTTTAGAAGAGAACCCGATAACCAGAGCTTACAAGAATTTCAGTAGCTCAATATAAGAAGGTTAAAATTTAAAATTAGTTGCACAAAACATTATTTTTGTTTGGACCTGAAGGTGAGCAATTACGTTTTTGGCTTTTGAAAAATTCTGCAATGTTCTACAAAGATTTATATTTGAGAACTCTAGTAATTAAATATACTTTTCATAACCTATGTCATTAACTAGAATCCTACCGTACAGCAGGTGATTCAATATTTGTTGCTGCAACCTTACCCAGATTGGCTGTCACAGTTTCAAGCCGTTTTTTCGAGAAAAAATATAAAATACCTTTACTTCAAAGCCAAATTTCACCAAGCTTCTGGTTTTGTTTTTTCAAAAAATTGTGCGTAGCCTTATTTAATGATCTGACTTTAAAGAAGAGATTTCTCGAATAAAATAATTACTTTTTTCTATATTGTAGTTTTAGGAAGACAACAGAAAAAATTTAACTTTTTATGAAAATGAAACCGGCTCTATTTTTGAGCAACCTTTTTCCTCTTCGAGAAAAAAATAATCAGCAAATAAGGAACCACTTTTGACTACATTTTGAAAATGTTAAGGCTTCATGTGAATTACCCCCAAAAAATCAAAATATCCTTTTCAAATAAACAGGGCCTCGATTTCGGCCGGACCGATTGGGGAACGTCAATTTTGGTAATAATCGTCACAACGGTTTAGACGCTAGTGTTGATCGCAGTCAGGTAAGTATTTTCAACGTGAACGAATTCGTCGGTATCAAGGTCCCACAAAACACGGATTTGGATTGCACAAAGTATTAGAGGAAGTAACTAACTACATTTTGCAACAATACATCCACTTTTCGATATGAGGACCCACAATACTATTTCCGCTGACAGTTTCCACTGCAGCGTTACAATACTTTCTCTTTATTCCGTAAGTACATAGTTGACTAAAAGGTAAAAATGTGTGGAACAGTGAGCTTTTTCCTTGATAAACCGAATTCAAGTTTGACTTAATTGCAGAGAATAATCTTGGATCTCGAACGAGTCCCATGACCTTGAATTCTTATTTCTGTATTATGTTACGTTCATCGATATCGCTCTCGCGCTCCCGAGTTGAATGTGATACCTCTGGAGCGGGTGACTCATGTGTTACTTGGACGTATCGTCTTCGATGACACAACACCTGGCGCCGCCTGTGCCCCGAAGTGATCGCGTGGCATTGTTCCCCTCCAAGGGCGAAAAGAGAGTTAGTTCCTTCAGTGGCAGCTTGAAGGGTAGTGCCAATGTGCCACCGGGGAAAAGAAAGGAAAAGACAATTTTCAACACAAATATGTGCCTAAAACATCGTCTCTTCAAATATTTTGTTTATGTGATTTATTTATTTATTTATATTATTATTTTTTATATTTTTATCATTTTTATTATTATTATTTATTATTTTTTAAATATTTTTATTATTTATTTATTTTTTAAATATTTTTATTATTTATTTATTTTTATTATTATTATTTTATTATTATATTTTGTTCGTTTGAACGAGCGTTTAGGCCGTCAATGCTCTATCAATACTCTACAAAACTCCCTGGGCGGAGTGATATCTCCTGGCCTCTTTCTAAACTGCTGAGCCACCTACGGATTGGCTCTTCCTCTATTCATTTAAGGCAGGTCTGCACAGCATTTGCACTTTCACTGACGTCAGGAGCTGCGCTCGAGCAGCTCGAGTGCAAATGCGCAAATCGATAAAGGGTGGAGATGAGACTGACTCTGGGAGTGGGGACCACCAATTAGAAAGCGCAATTCGAACCACAGCGCGTAAATTTAAAGAGCAATCGGCGAGAACATAACAGTCACATACAATTCAAGTAATATTGCCTTTGGTATTATATTGTAAATGTTTGTTGTCGATATATGACAGTGCGAAATATACTTATATATTATTAGACACCAAGTATTATAATTGCTTGTAGGGCTGATAATGTAATTCGCTTTGCTACGATGTAATCACAAATTTAGTGTTTTGCTAAACACAAAATTATGATACTCAATTGTTTTTGTTTGATTATGACATAAATAAATACTCTTTTCATTAACTATATTTAATTAAGTAAGAGCTTTTATCAAAGCAAAACATTATTCTTGAAAAAAATCATGATTATTTTCTGCTCTAACTACTGGCAAGAGTCGTTTACGGCATCGTATAAAAATATTAAGCCCTTTGCATTCTATTTAACAATACCGATGACAATCTTATGATTGTACGTAACATACCGTCACGGAAGTTTGCTCGTTGATGTCTTTTGTTCAGTTTCATATGGGGGAAAATGAAGATCGGTTCGCAAGTGCAGAATGCTGGCGGGAGCAGGCATTGTGCAGGCCTGATTTAAGAGGAAGTTGTACACGTCATAGGACCAAAATTTTCGTTTTTCATTTTTTGTGTCACTTTAATTTTTTAATATTTACTTAAAGTACAATATACAATTTCGCGATACTTTGTTCCTAAGCGCTTGAAATGCATTTTAAATATCTAGTTGCGCCAAGGGCCACGCCCCTTAGGCTGTACTACATTGAAAACAAACTAAAAATAATGAACAAGTAAAAAGACTCGGCCTGAAAGACTGATCGCCCACAGTAATCTCCAGAGATCAGTATTCTCTATGAGACAAAAGTAAACTACTGCGCCAGTTAGATTTTGGCTCCGTCTCATCCAGAAGTGATGCATACAAGCCAACACAGCATTCTTTAAACAACGTTAATCTTCATTATAAATTAATAAATTTGTTGCCCAGGAAGTTCATTTTACAGATTACTAAACCAGCTTTAAAATATCGATGTTTAAATCAATGGTTTTCGATCGATGTTTTATTAACATGAATGTTTTTATTTTAAACGTCTACGATTGGTGGTATTGAAGTTTTTTTCTGGTATATTATTACTTGCGCTTTTTAGTTCATAATACAAGGGTTGGGGCACAAGTCATGGCATTTTTCTAAAAGAAATATTATCGGATCACATAATTTTATTTGTCGCGTGAAATAAATGACTACTAGTCTGTGTTCACAACAGATGGATCTTTGTCTCTATTAGCACAGATAGCGATGTGAAATCAGTTGTCTGCCTACAACCGTGCGAGATGGTTGTAACTCTTACGAGCAACGCTCCTGTGTGAAGTCAGCCATTCTCCGTAAAAGAAACGTCCGAGTATGTCACAGGGAATCGGTGGAAGCTCTTGGGAATAAAGCCTTTCCATGCTGGACAGTCGCGAGATGGGCAGAAGAGTATCTGCGATGTCGCGTAGCAATCAGTGTGCGGCAACGCACGGGACGATCTGAGAGTTTGTGAACCGATGTGACACGTGCGGTAATCGGACACCTACTGGAGATGGGCAGGCGATGGCGCTACTGGAGTTAAAGAGGGAGAGTGGTATCGAGAAAGGCACACCCGCAGGTCGTCCTGTGTATTACTGTCCATAGGTTGCTAGGCGTCCTCGCTTAAACTCTCCTGGCTATTTCGCGACTGTCCAGTATGGAAGGGAATTACTCCTAACAGCCTCCACCAATTTCCTGTGGCATTGTAGGGGATTTCTTCCAAGGAGAATGGATTTCTTGATGTAGGAGCGTTGCACTACATGGTTGGGTGCTCATAATGCACTACAGTCAACTCGCACTGCCATAGGCAGACAACTGATTTCACATTGCTCTCTGGGCTCATAGAGACACCCAAAGAACCAATCTGTTGTTGTGAACACAGACTAGTACTGATTTTTTTTTCATGTACAAATAAAATTATGTGGTACGATAATATTTCTTTCAGACAAAAATAGTTTCCAGATGTCTGCCTCATCCGTATTTTCTGTTACGTCTCGTAATCCGGAAAATGTTCGGACATCATCAGTTTTTTAGTATAAACAGACATGCACTTGCGTATGTAGCATTCATTACTATTATTAAAAAGTATTTTCAATAGGAAGATGTTTAGACACACGAGAAGCTTCGTGTATGACTGATACCAAACCCAGTGTATTGAAAAAGTTTACAAAAAATTATTACGCAGAAACGCAAAGGATGGAGTTCAACCTTCTCAGGAAACTGATTAGTGCTGAAGTTGGGTATGATGACCTGACGATTTCCTAGCGGAATCAACATTTACAGCAGTTGGGAGTCTATGATTCCAATGAATGATGAACATTTTGAGAAACCTAATGTGTGTATTGTGGTATGAAAGAATAATGAGAGAAGTGGAAGTTTACGACTAGAACTGCAATTATCGTCTGCTACCTGTATTGCTCAGGATCGATTCTCATTGAGAGGGAGGTTTTCACAATGCGAATGTTTATAACATGTGGAATTGCTCATACAACAAGGTTGTAACGGAATATGAAAATTGTGGAAAACGGATTGTCTCTGATTTGTAATAAACTCAATAAAACTTCTGCAATACCTTTCCCAAGAGCGACAGTGGAGCGAGGAAGCCCCGAATGACGGCAAAGGGGAGCGAGAGCTAGGGCGACGGGCTGTGCTTGGAAGCAGGAAAACACGGGAAGAATGAGAGAAGTGGGTTTTACGACTGTAAATTGCATTGATTGTCTCCTGTCTGTGTTATCCCAGGATCGATGCAAGTGTATTGGGGAGAATTGCCCCAATAATCTAATCTAAGTAATCTAACTTGTGGAGTTGCCTGCAGCACTAAAACAAATGAAGGAATATTGAAATAAAGGAAAATAAATTGATTTTGATTCGTGTTTTCAATAAGCACGTGTGGATGCGTTCCCCAAGAGTAGCAGTGTTGACACCAGCTCCCGATTGGCGCAAAGGTCGCAAGAGCTAGGACTACGACGAACGATTGCAAGTGAAAGCCAGAAAGAGGCAAAAGAATGTGAGAATTGGGTATGCCATAGAATTTCTATTATCACCTCCTCACTGTGTTACCCCAGGATCGATACATAAAGAAGGGGAAATTTTGTGAATAATCTAATATGTGGAGTTACACGCACCACCTAGTTGTAACTGAAAAAAAAAAAACACCATGGAAAATGGAATTCTTTCTCCAAGGACTTGACGACCGTAAAATAGTATTTATCGTCTCCTGTCTCTGTTCGACCAGGATCGATGCAAGTGTGTGAGGAGAATTACTCAGTAATCTAACTTGTGGAGTTGCGCGTATTATGTAACTATAAAACAGAAATTAAAATAAAATAAAATAAAATAAAATAAAATAAAATAAAATAAAATAAATAAAATAAAATAAAATAAAATAAAATAAATAAAATAAAATAAAATAAAATAAAATAAAATAAAATAAAATAAAATAAAATAAAATAAAATAAAATAAAATAAAATAAAATAAAATAAAATAAAATAAAATAAAATAAAATAAAATAAAATAAAATAAAATAAAATAAAATAAAAAATTAAATAAAAAATTAAATAAAAAAATTAAATAAAAATTAAATAAAAAATTAAATAAAAAATTAAATAAAAAATTGAATAAAAATTAAATAAAAAATTAAATAAAAAATTAAATAAAAAATTAAATAAAAAATTAAATAAAAAATTAAATAAAAAATTAATAAAAAATTAAATAAAAAATTAAATAAAAAATTAAATAAAAAATTAAATAAAAAATTAAATAAAAAATTAAATAAAAATTAAATAAAAAATTAAATAAAAATAAAAAATTAAATAAAAAATAAAATAATAAATAAAATAAAATGAATTGATTCTGGTTCCTGTTTTCAACAGACTCGTGGGATACGTTCCGCAAAGAGTAGCAGTACTGACAGCAGCCCCCATTATTATTTTTTTTTTCAATTTCCCCCCCCTCCAGTGGTCCTGGAGCGGCGGGGAATTTATTCAAGTAAGGGGTATACATTGCTTTCTCCAGCCGATTTGGCTTTAGCCCCCGATTGACGCAAGGGCGCAAGGACCAGGACAGGGCTGTCCAACTGGCGGCCCGCGGGTGCCATTTATCCTGGTCCGCGAAAGATTATTAGACAGACGTCAAAGTACCTACATCCAGGTCAGGCGAGAATATTGCACCTAGCACACGCACTCTGGCGAAGTCAATCCACCCTTAATTTAAAAATAGGTGAAGTTTAGACTCAAGGATATTTTTTAGTAAATTCAGAAATTCAAAACCATCACAAACTGTTCCACTGCGTTATGCATGGTAGAGCCTGATATCACGCATGGTTCCATTGTGCCCCCCCCCTGGAGACCTCGCAAGTTGGTCACCCCTGGGCTAGGACGAGGGACTGCTTCGGAAGCAGAACTCAGCAAAAGATTGTGTGAAGTGGGTTGGCCGTAGAATTGCATTCATCGACTGCTGCCTGTATTACCTCAGGATCGATGGACATAGATGGGAATATATTCTGAACAATCTGACACTTAATGTTGCATGTGCCCGTGCTTATAACAAAAAAATGAAATATGAAAAATAAAATTCTTTCTCGAAGGGCTAGTGGCGCTATGCACGTAAAATTCGTGCCACAAGAGCAGCAATGTCACAAACAGCCCCGAATGGCAGCAAAGGGCTGCGTCAGCAAGGGCTGGAGCGAGGAGCATCTCGTGGAAACAGGAAGCAGCAAAATAATGTGGCTTTGCCATAGAATTGCATTCATTGTCTCATGCTAGTGTACCCAAGGATTGATGGGGAGGTTTTTTAATAATATAACATGTGTAGTTATTCGTACACGCACCATGTGGTTGCAACTGAAGACAAAGATCGTGGAAAATATTTTTTCTCGAAGGGGTCGTGGTATTCTTCACGTAAAATTCGTGCCACAAGAGCGGCAATGTCACAAACAGCCCCGAATGGCAGCAAAGGGCTGCGTCAGCAAGGACGAAGGCTGGGACGAGGGGCAGCTAATGGAAGCAGGAAGTAGCAAAATAATGTGGGAAGTGAGCTTGCCGTACAATGGCATTCATCAACGTCTGCCTGCGTTACCCAAGAATAGATAGGGAGTTTTTCTGAGTACAAGTGTAGTTACTCGTACATGCATTACGTAGTTTAACTGAAAACAAAAACTATGGAGAAAGATTTTTTTCTCGAAGGGTAGTCTACACGAAGAATGCGTCCCCCAACAGCTGCAATGTTACAAGCAGCTCCGAATGGCGGCAAAGGACTGCGTCAGAAAGGGCGAGGGGCTGTTCGTGGAAGCAGAACCCAGCAAAAGAATGTGTAAAATGAGTTTGCCATAGAATTGCATTTGTCGCGTCCCGCCTAGGATCGATGCCTGTAGAAGGGGAGATTTTTGAGTAAACTAACACATGGAGTTACAAGAACCATGTGGTTGTAACTGAAAACAAAACCTATGGAAAAAAGGATTTTTTTCTCGAAAGGCTCATGGTACTCTACTTGCAGAATGAGTAAACTAACACGTGGAGTTACAAGAACCACGTGGTTGAAATCGAAAACAAAAACCATGAAAAATATTTTTTTCTCCAAGGACTGGTAGTGCTGTAGGGGTATAATTCGTCCCCCACGAGCTGCACTGTCACAAGCAGCTCCGAATGGCGGCAAAAGGCTGCTCCAACGAGGACTGGGGAGAGGGGCAGCTGGTGGAAGCAGGAAGCCGCCCACAGGCAGCATGGCTTCCCAGAACGCAGCAAAAGAATGCGTGAAGTGAGTTTGCCATAGAATTGCATATGTAGCGTCCTGCCTAGGATCGATGCCTGTAGAAGGAGAGATTTTTGAGTAAACAAACTTCTAGTAAATGGAGTTACAAGAACAATGTGGTTGTAATTGAAAACCAAAACCATGAATTTTTTTCTCCAAGGACTGGTGATGCTGTACGAGTAGAATTCGTCCCCCACGAGCCGCAATGTCTCAAGCAGCCGCAAATGGCGGCAAGGGGCTGCGCCAGCGAGGGCTAGGGCGAGGGGCTGCTGGTGGAAGCAGGAAGCCGCGGCGGTTTGCTGGGGCTTACCAGAACCCAGCAAAAGAATGTGTGATGTGAGTTGTCCATAGAATTGCATTCGTCGGGTCCTGCCTAGGATCGATATCTGTAGAAGGGGAGATTTTTGAGTAAAGTAACTTCTAGTAAACGGAGATACAAGAACCACGTGGTTGTAATCGAAAACCAAAACCATGAACAATATTTTTTTCTCCAAGGACTAGTGGTGCTGTACGCGTAGAATGCGTCCCCCACGAGCCACACTGTCACAAGCAGCCCCGAATGGCGGCAAAGGGCTAGGGCGAGGGGCTGCTGGTGGCAGCAGCAGGAAGCCGCCCGCAGGCAGCATGGCTTCCGCAGGGATCCCCCGGCGGCGGGCGACCGCGCCCGAGCGCCGCCGGCCGCGCCCGACGCGACGCCAGCGCGTGCCGCGCCGCAGCCGCCGCACGCACGGAGCCGCCCCACTCCCTCGCCCTCCGCGCCCGCGCCCGCCACGCGCCTTCTAGACGCAACCTATTTCCGCTGCGGCGCGGCGCGGCGCGGCGGCGAGGGGGTCGCTGGGTCTTCGTGAGTCATCGATCCTTCGCTGCCGCCCCCGCGGCTCCCTCGAGGCTTCCGTTGCCGCCTCGCCCTCCGAATTGTCATGGCCGGCGCCATGTTGCGGCAGGTTTACCAAGCACCGGACAATACAAACGTGTGGTTGCGCCGTCAAATGGAAGCAACCTCATGCGTGTTCGAGGTACGATCGATCGGAGGTTCACCACCTTTTCCCTGCATACATGAAATAAGCATTAAGTTTCTTTGTTAAGGGAGAAATCATTAGAAGATTTAGTATGAGGAGCAATTAATCAAAACGCATATTGTCCGCTGGTGGAAAAAACTGAGTTTGATATGAAATCATGTAATTTTTAATATGTTTTACACGTTGCTGCTTTCAGATTTCTTCACAACGCATTTTAACACATTAAATTAAATACGTTTTGAAGAAATGTGAAAATCGGCAGGTGTAGAACGCATTAAAAAGTACACGATTTCATATCAAACTCAACTTGTTTTCATCAGTTGACAGTATGCGTTTTGATTAGATGCTTCTCATATGAATTGTGTCTCTCGAGCTCTCATTTCTACTCTTCTTCTCTCGCCTGACCTTTGTTTTCGAATCAATTAATATATTCCAATGTTGACACTTGAACAAATCTAATTTCTCCATTAGATATTTGAGTACTTCTCGTTTTCGAAAATTTGTTCTGAACTGAGAAATAGACCAAATCGGTGATGTTTATATTGTAAAGTATGGATCAAATGGCGACACATATTTATAATTAGGGGACAAACTTTAATTAATTTTTTTTTTCAAGATAGCACAATGCTTTTTAGTTTAGAGATTAATTCTGTGTTATGACAAAAGGAAATGACATATATGTCTTTTTTTAATTTTTTTATTTTTCGTCTATTAAGTCAATTAATAAGCATTTTTCTACGAATTAATCGATTTTAATATAATTTTCATGGTACTTGCTTCACATAATGTACACGAGATACTACAAATAATGTTCTCCACAGAATTCCTGAATAGCCAATTTTGTTTCTTCGCCCACAAATTGTAATGTCAGACGTTATAGTATGTAATCGAAGGTTCCTGTGACAATACTGAGCGCCATTGTCGGGTCGGGCGATTTTACGATAACTAAAGACAGAGATTTTCTGGTAAACAACAGTCCAAACCAAAAGTTTGCAGGTTGAGTTCATTTGAACGAAAGGAAGAAACCTCGTTCAGCAACAAATCCAACAGCTTGAGTTGTTCATCTGAAGTGGTTTTGATACATTTTTTAAAATTATTTTTCTTTGCTTTTAGGGCATTTTGAAAATATTTTAAAAGCGTTTTATTGATCGTTTGTAGCGATGTTTTAGATCATCAAAATCCGCCTCCTATTAATAACATAATTAGTTAACCCAAACATCCCACAATATGGCAGAAAATATGCTTGTAAGTTAGGGGAGACATGTTTTCTAACTAGACGCGTCCAATATATTCCAGTTTTATTTATTTATTTATTTTGTCAAAAAACAGTAAAAACTTAATGTGTGAGAAAGGGGAACTTGATGGGTGAGAAGATTATCTGCGCACGTTTTCTTGAGTTCCAGAATCGGTTCCCAACATTTTTACTGTAAATACGATAGTTGAAAGATGAATGAAAGTTAAAAAATCAAACCAAGTAATAATAAAATTTTTAAAAGCGCAACATTTGAAACACTAGACATTTTCATTCCCGAGTTAAAGAAAACATATTTGCAACGGTACACGAACTGCAGATTTGGTTTTTCTGCGTTGCTAACAAAATAGTCACTCACCGACAGCTCTACTCCTACCACAACGAGCAAAAAGAGTGTTCGACAAAACGTGCGCATAGTGAAGTTACATTTATGTCCAGAAGCAAAACAAGGGAGCATCTCAGCATTTCGTCAGATATCTTCCAAAAGCAAGAGGTTAGAAAGAGCACGAGAGTCCGAGTGGAAAAGCAGGCGCTCATAAGCGCCATCTTGCGCTCCCGTGCGGCGGTCGCGTGAAGTGCACCTCTCCCTGCACAAGTTCAGAGACCTTTGCAGCGCAAACCCATTCGCTTTGTTTGACCGGCGCGCGATATCACGTTACGCCGTCATGTAAAGCCCTCGTTAAAGACAAAGAGTGCAGGAGGAAAGAGCGCCTGCGGTGTAGGCGGGTGCTGCTGTGGTCTGCACTCAAATGGGCCAAAAGGCGCAGAAAGCAAAAACGCACACACAAAAAAAGCAAAACCTGTTTTGTCGAAAACCGTACTTCTTTTTAGATAAATGACGTTTTGGAAGGGGAGATATTGGTGCTGAAGATAAAACAGTGCAATATTCAACAACAGTTATTTGTAGAAAATGAAATAATGGAAAAAGACTAAATCCGCAACAGAAAAGATAAACATACCTTAATCACCACAAAAGGAAAAATGTGTTCTTAGGTATTTATGCTGTTCATCAAACAGAAAAAAGTACTACTACTTCCATTTTTTACCATTAGCATAAGCTGGCTGTCGGCAGAAATTCTAAAACACATCAATGTACTACGAAGATTATTCATTTCATCTTGTTTTATTTTCATCATTTTATGTGGCGACGCTTGCATTGAATTGATATGGAAATACGAATTGCGCATTATGAGTACTGTTTATATTATTTTATTCCAGTAGTTTCACATCAGTATCACGATACAATAATTGCGATCGTTTTTGTAAGACACTTCTGTTGAGCATACGCTTCAAACATTAATAACACATAATAACCATTACTCCAGTTACTTCAATATCCTGTTGTCTATTACTCACAAAGAAAATGTATGTTATTGGAGAGCTTGACTGTTGATTGTGATACACCTCATCGAATTCAAACGGAGAAATAAAAAGATTGTTTCAATCTGCCGTCTCTCGCTACAGAATAAAGAACAAATATTTTCGTAGTACAGAGTCATTCGTTATACCAGCCTCGCAATACTTACACTGCAAATAATAATGATATGATGAGTATGTTAGTACGATTTTCTTCATTTTAACAGAAATCTAGAATAGGACTGTCTAGAGTTCTTCAAATATTCTTGGCACGAATATCGAACAAAATTCTAACAAGTAAGGTAAAACATCTTAGTGGGTGGTAAGTAATGTGGCAAGTAATGGTCACTTCAAGCACAAAACTTAAAAAATAAAAATTGGACGCACATCCCTCGATGTGGTGAGGAGTCGAATTAAGATAGTTCATTTCATTTCCATTTTCCTTTATTAAAAAAAAAACAAGACGAAGCACCTTATTATTATTATTGACATTGTAAGAATGTAAAATATACTTTTTTGGAGTTAAAGTGACTCAAACCCATTCAAGAGGTAGAATATCTATTGGCCATTTGTGAGTCAAGTAAATATCTGGACATTACCAAAATTTTGGAATTTTTAAATGCCCTCTATAGATTAAAAATCGGGGTTGGTAAAGAAAGAAAAAAAAACAAGATGATAATTGGCAATTTTTAAGCAAAGAATCTATTCATAAAAACGTTTGTTAATCGCCCATACAATTTCACACAACGATTATAGTTCTGTAGCCCATGAATTTTAAGAAAACCACGAAAATATTCTTAACTATACTTCGTTTTTTTCTTGCTTGGCGCGTGGGGAGGTGTCATCAAAATAGAATATCTCGCAGTATTTCGCGTCGTTCTCGGTTGTGCCGCTAGGATTCGCATGATCGCGACTGTATCGAGCAGTGCTGGCGATCATGGGACTCGTAGCGGCACAACCGAGAACGACGCGAAATACCGTGAGATATTCCATTTTGATGACACATCCCCATGCATCAAGAAAGAAAAACCGAAGTGTACTACTACAGCACCTACTACTGATGCTTTTACTTTTCGTGTCGTTTGCACCCACTGTGCGCCGTGCGCGAGCGCCGAGGGGTCGGGGCGAGGGCGGCCGCGGGGGCGGGGGCGGGGGCGGGGCAGGGACGGGGCGTTGCCTTCTGAGCAGGTGTCTCGGTCGCGGGCGCTGTCGGTCACCGACTCCGCGCCGGCCCCTGCGAGGCACAGTACTCTGCCCGCCGCCTCAATAGGTAACCCGACGCACACCCCGCCTTTACTGCGTTGGCGTTCGTTTATCTGCTCCGTTCATCTTCTCCGGATGTAGCGAGTGACGTTTATGTCAGCTGGGTAATGTTGTGCGCTTCGGGCTTTCTAATTGGAGTAACCTACTGCACTTCATCGTATTACACACGTCAGTTCTAGCAACGATGCCGTATGAATTTAACTGTAAATGCTCTCGCTGTCAAGGCAAATCATTAAAACAATTCACTTGTTTGTTTACTATTATCTCCTTAAGCAAGTTTTAAACCCGTTCATACCTCTCAATAAAATAGTCACAAAGTCTTACCTTCAATAATTCACAATGCATTTGAAAAGGCGAATTCTTTCAATGTTTCCTCCTATTGAAGAATGGAAAAGTTTGTAAACACATCTTTCATTCCTTGTCGCAGTATTTCAATGGCAACAACACCCTACCACTATATCAATATTATTAATTCTCGTTGCAAGATTGATCATACAAATTTGGAATACCCAAATCACGTATATTCACAATGATGTTTTTTGAAAGTAATAATGTACATTTCAAAAGGGGCTTGACTGTCACCCAATACCAATATTTCGTCAGAAATGAGGGATAAAATCTGTTCGGGAGCACACCATAAATCTTGACTCGCTTTGAAGGTTTTCAGAGTGTTCATAAATAAAGATCTACGTATAGGAGTGAAACATTATAAGAAGGGAGGTTTTTCAGGGAGGCCGCCATTCAGCGTGCTTAGACAGGCGTCAAGTCGCCCGCTGGGAGGCGCGCGTCTGATTGTGTACAAACGTCAGTCTCGTCCCTGCTTCAACAAAGTGAGTGACCAAGGCCGGCCGGGGCGTCGTCCTGGGGCGGCTACCGGTCGGGGCGGCGCGCCGCGGCGCCGGGGGCCAGGCGGTGTCATGGCGGAGGCGAAGGCGACGTGGCCCGCGCCCGCGACCTGCGCCTCGCGCGCCGCCGTCGCCCGCGCTGTAAAAATACCTCTCTCTCTCGCGCGCTCTCGCTCTCCGCGCGAGCGCCCGCGCGCGCTAGCCCACCCTCGCCGGCGGCGCAGCGAGGGGAGCGAGGACCGTGCCACCCCCGCGCGCCGCCCCGTCGCGCGGAGCAACGGCCGCCGCCCCCGCGCGCTCGCGAGGGCGCCGCCCGCGCCCGCCCGCCCGCGCGCCCGCCCCGCCCGCCCGCCGCGCGCGCGAGCTTTCGCTGCCGACAACCCCGAAGACTCCCTTCCGACGGCGGCGCCGCCCCTGCCGGCAAGGGTTCCGCTCGCAGGCCAACAACCTCCTAGCGAGCGAGCTTTAGATTGGGTGAGACAAGGGAGGCCGTTCCCAGTACGTGAGAAAGACACATGAATTAAGGATATTGTATAAATTTTGTGACACAAAAATTAAGGGTATAATTCAAAGTTTGTACCCCTCAGGTGAAGTGTGAACAGTGTGCTTGCATTTCACGGTGCGATTCCATTTGACGGTGCGATTCCAGGTTCGATTCCCGGTCGGGACAAAAATAGAGCTGTGGCTTTCCATTACAATCGTCTCAGTTTCTATCGATGGATGACAAAAGGAAAAGCGTAAGCAGGCCACGTATGCTAGTTACGGGAAGGGAATATGGCGCAGGTTTTCACTTCTACCAACCACTACTGTCTTCGAACAGTCCCGACTGCGCCACCGCCCCTGCCGGCAAAGGTTCCGCTCGCAGGCCAACAACCTCCTAGAGAGTGAGTTTAAATTGGGTTCGACAACGGCTCAGCTCGAACTCCTTCTCCAGTCTATGAGAAAGGCACAGGAATTAAGGTTATAATTTACAGTTTGTGCCCTTGAGGTGATTTATGGACAGTGTGCTTGCTTTTCATGGTGCGATTCGAGGTTCGATTCCCGGTCGAAACGAAAATAGAGCTGTAACTTTCCACTACAATCGTCTAACTTTTTGTATCTGTGGGACGACAAGAAATTCTCAGGCAGGCCAGTGACGCTAGATACGGTGAAGGAAATATGGCGCAAGCTTTCGCTTCTGCCAGTCACGACTCCCTTCGAACTGTCCTGACTGCGTCACCGCCCCGGACGACAAGGGTTCCGCTCGTAGGCCAACAACCTGCTAGTTAGCGAGTTTTAGGTTGATTAAGACAAGGGAGGCCGTTTCCGGTGCATGAGAGGACAGGAATTAAGGATATAATTTAGAGTTTGTGCCCCTCAGGTGAAGTGTGAACAGTGTGCTTGCATTTCACAGTACGATTCCAGGTTTGATTCCCGGACGGAACCAAAATAGAGCTGTAGCTTTCCATTACAATCCTCTCAGTTTCTATCGACGGATGACAAAAGGAAACGTGTAGGCAGGCCATGTATGCTAGTTGCGGTGAAGGGAACATGGCGCAGGGTTTCGCTTCTGCCAACCATGACTTCCTTCAAACTCCGCCACAGCCCGGACGACAAGGGTTCCGCTCGCAGACCAACAACCTCCTACAGAGCGAGTTTTAGAATGGGTTAGACAAGGGAGGCCGTTCACAGTCCCTGAGAAAGACATATGAATTAAGGATATAGTTTAGATTGTGCACCTCAGGTGAGTTGTGGACAGTGTGCTTGCATTTCATGGTGCGATTTCAGGTTTGATTCCCGGTCGGGATAAAAATAGAGCTTTAGTTTTCCATTACAATCATCTAACTTTCTGTAGTTGTGGGACGAAAGGAAAAGCTGAGGTAGGCCAATGACGCAAGATACGGTGAAGGGAAAATAGCGCAGGCTTTCGCTGCCGACCGACAACCCCAAAGACTCCCTTCCGATGGCGGCACCGCCCCTGCCGGCAAGGGTTCCGCTCACAGGCCAACAACCTCCTAGAAAACGAGTTTTAGGTTGATTTAGACAAGGGAGGCCGTTTCCAGTCTGTGAGAAAAACACATGAATTAAGGATATAATTTAGTTTGTGCATCTCAGGTGAGTTGTGGACATTGTGCTTGCATTTCATTGTGCGACTCCACGTTTGATTCCCGGTCGAGCCAAAAATAGAGCTGTAACTTTCCATTAAAATCGTCTAACTTTCTGTAGCTGTGGGACGAAAGGAAAAGCTGAGGCAGGCCAATGACGCAAGATACGGTGAAGGGAAAATGGCGAAGGCTTTCGCTTCTGCCAACCACGACTCCCTTCAAACTGTCCCGACTGCGCCACCGCCCCGGACGACAAGGGTTCCGCCCCCAGGCCAACAGCCTTCTAGAGAGTAAGTCTTAGATTGGGTTAGACAAGGACTCTCTTTAGAATCCTTTTCTAGCTTATGAGAAAGGCACAGGAAATAAATATATAATGTAGATTTAGTGCACCTCGAGTGGCTCATGGACAGCATTCTAGCTTTCCCGTGATATTCGAGAATCGATTCCCAATCGGGGCAAAAATATAGCTGTAGCTTTCCATTACAATCGTGTCAGTTTCTGTAGCTCAGGTAGGTCAATGACGTTAGATATTGTGAAGGGAATACGGCGCAAACTTTCGCTACCACCAACGCCGACTCCCTTCGAACTGCCCCGACTGCGCCACCGTCCTGGACAAGGGCCAACAACCTTCTAGAGAGCGATATTTAAATTGGGGTTCGAAAAGGGCTCAGCTAGGAGGCCGTTTCCGGTGCATGAGAAGGCAGGAATTAAGGCTATAATTTAAATTTTGTGCCCCTCGAGTGTCTCAGGGACAGCGTGCTAGCTTTCCGTGGTGCGATCCCGAGTTTGATTCCCGGTCGGAACAAAAGAGCTGTAGCTTTCCATTGCAACCGTCGCAGTTTCTGTAGCTGCGTGACGCAAGAAAAATCTTAGGTACGGTGAGGGGAACGCATCGTGCTCTCCGCATGTCTCCCTTATCCTCTGGCGTGGATAATGAATAAAAAGAGGGCTCAGGCTGGGAACACCGCTAGCTTACAAAAGTCGGATTAATTTGACCCTAAAATTCCAAACACATTTAGATTTTGTCTCATGTGATACATTGTCTAAAAAATTACCCGAAACCTAATGGTCACATCAGTGATATGAGACAGCTCTATGAGTTTCTTTTCCCCAAAATTTATCTTTTGGGCATATTTTCGTGAAATTTCGTTTTCGTGAAGTTTCGTGAAATATCGTGAAATCATCATTTCTCCACTGTATTCCATTTTCTTCAAATGTGCACGTGTACTCTTTAATTAACCACTACTCTAGAGCAATCTGCCTTCTCTTAAGACGTTTTTAAACGAGTAATTTCAGAAGATTTTGTGGATGACTTTTAGGAGTGAATTTTCACCAGCATGTTCTATTCAAGAATTCTTGGAGATATTAAGCAATAGTGATCACCTACTCCCTCTCCCCACACACACATACACACAAGTCAATTTTGCATCAAGCTTGGGAGAAGGATATTTCATCAACCCAAGAACTTTTCATTGTATGCTGTTCTCCTGAAGTTGTTGAATTTGAAACCAATAGTGCAATATTTTGAATAGAATAAATAATTCAAAATATTTTAAGGCCAATGTTGATTGTGATTCCATATTTAGGCATAATTATTCTTGCACTGATTAAACGAGTTCAGTGAACTCCAGAAGAAATAGTGATTCTCCTTTATTTCTGAATAAAAGGATTCTCCGGCTGAGAGGAAACTGCTCGTTCGTTATTTATCCTGAGTACATCAAAGCATTCCTCGAGAACCTCCCCTCTCGAGAGAAACTATTTTGCCCTTGTCGGAATATCAACTCCTAACAGCACTGTGCTTGTACTTTAGAGCAGTTGATCTTATCAGGATTGTCCAACTGGCGGCCCGCGAAATGTTATTAGTCAAAAGTGAAAGTCCCTTGCACCCACGTCGCCCACCCATTACGCACCTACTGCACGCACCCTGTCGGGATCAACACACCCCCTAATGTAAAAATAGGTTAAGTTTAGATTTAAGAATTTTTTTGTAGTAAATTCAGAAATTCGATATCATCCCAATGTGATTCACTGCGTTATGCATAGTACAACCTGATATCACGCATGGTTCCATTCCCCCCCCCCCTCGTTTCAGAACCGTCGGGTAAACTGCCGAGATTAACAATATGGGCAAATGAGGGTGGATCGCCAGAGTAATGAAAGAATGGCCCTCAACGATATTAAAGGTTTTAATCGTGAAACTCGAGGCCTTGCAAGTTGAACATTCCCTGATCTAGACGTTTCTTTATTTTTTTTTATTTTATTTCACCAGATTAGTGGTTAAACTAATTTACAGGTCTGAGATAGTATACAAACAGTGAAGCAAGTTATACAAAATTAACTCAAAAGCACCGGGGGACTTGCAAATTAATCAAACTTAACCCAATTTTTTTATGTGAGAAGAAATGCCCTCTGGGAACCTCATTTGATCTACACCCACTCGTACGATCCAGCCGCTGCTGCGCACCTTCACTGTATTCCACGCTACGATCGCGGTCTTCTCCGTCATTTCACTTCTTTTGTGAGCGTTCCCTTTCGACCTGCTGGCCGCGCATGCGCACACGGGATGAGGGGAAGCGGCTCTGGCAGGCTCTGCTCTGCGGGCGATGTCGGTGTCTGCTAGTCTCCTCGACGATCCGCTACTATCACAGCTTCACTCACGCTTCAAACTGGGGTTAGACGAAGTCGGTTGCGTACAGGTTGTCGATTGTATCTATTCTCGCGAAAAAAATATTATTGACAATAATTTGACTGAAATGATTTACTAGACTGGAAAAAATAGCAAACAATGAACCTGATGTCCCTCTAGAATTAAAGAAGTGAAGTCATATTTATTGATATAAATGAAATATTTATAATATGCAGTGCGAGAGAATGAAAGTGTTCCATATGTAGTCACTCACAAAGTCAATAATCTGGCTACAATATGAATTTTTTACATTTTATTTCCCATTACGTTTCGTACCTGAGCAAGAAGAGAAGAAAGCAATAATGAGAAATTTAACGAGAATGAGAAAGATAAAAAACAGAACGTTTCTTAATAATAGTCTTATTAAACATAAACATTAAATATTATAAACGATATTTAAAATCCTCGATATGGGGCATAATGACAGTTTCCATCTTTCTGGTACTCACCTTAAGTGGAAGTGCACTACGCCGGACTTATCTCGCTTCTTTTGTGTTGCGTCATCCATTCAAATTTTCACGCCAAGTAAAGCTGGGAGAATCGAGATTACGGAGGCATTCTGAAGCATTTTGACATAAAATAGTATCTCTGCAAAACAAAGCCGTTTTCTTATCAGCATTCTTTGAGAATTACTTAACCTTTGCCTAGCGCATGGTGCGTAGCTATTACAGAAAGAGGAAACTAAAGGGAAAATAGCATGAACACGCGTGATGCCCACCATTCAGAAAACAATTCGTTGATTGTACATAAAACGCAACAGATGCCCTCCGCTGAATTGAATCAGCCCTTCCAACTCAATGTAGCTCCGGATTTAAATGGCCCAATGTCTGGGCGTCAAATTTCACGAGAGGGAGTGGAAAGTCCGTCAAAGTACAATCCAATTCAGTACCATTTGTCATTTTTGTACAATATAATAAAATAGTTGTGATGGTACCAATTAACATGAAATGTACTAAATATAGCTATAACATTGTATTCGCTCTCTGAGCTTTTAACCGGCATAGTATTGCCATCAGGAAACTGAATTCCTCGTCGTTAATTGGACGATTCTGAGAAGTGTAGATTTCTAACTAAAGGAACTTATCCAAATTATGTTAGGTAAACTTACGTGCGTTTCTCAGAGTTGAAGGTTGACAACGATATATTAAGGTGTGTAGTACGGATTTTGAGGTTCTGCTAGTGGTCAGGGTGCTGATCTAAGTTTACCTTAAGATTCCATGTAACTCACAATTGGCCATAAGACACATATTTTGTCCGAGGTATCCGAGTATTACTAGAGTTGAGTCATAGTAAATCAGACGTTTCTTAAATTATTACTTAATTCAAGCGATCGTAATACGAAATTGCACTACGTACATCTTTGAGCTGCCTCCACAATCATCGACTCACGAACTTAGTGTGCCCCTTGAAGCCCTTTTTCTTCACACAGTATTCTCGTCTTAGTCATGTATGATTAGTTTCTGCAATGTCTCATTTTCGTCCGTGAAACAAAGCGTAAGTAAACCAGTATTCTTTTCCTTTATTTCAATAGTTCTTAGTCCCAAACTTAATTATTGTCACTTGGGACCTTTTTATTTTCCTCTTTGCAACTTCATCACCTTCTCCTTTACCTACCTTCCTGTTTGAGTTTTCTTTTCATTTCACTCCTCTCTCTCTCTCTCTCTCACTCATCTCACACACACACACACACACACACACACACACACACACACACACACACACACACACACGCACTGTCACTTTCTCTCTTGCCTTTGTATAACTCCAAACTCCGCCTTCATTCTCTCTATTGTATATGTCTTCCACAAATGTTACGACTTCATCTCAACACACAAATTTTACAAGATTACATTTGAGCACTGTGATGAAGCGACAATGGAAAATATATTGAGGAAAAAGAAGCAAGGAAAAGCCTGAACCACAAAAACGTTTTCTCTCCATCTCTCTCATACGCATTCCTTCGTTTCAACACGCAAGTCGTGATATACCCTCAGAACAGATGCGCAAGGTCAGTGAGCAAATGAGGAGAGATTCGGCTGACCTATCGTGCTCTGATAACCCGCTGCATCCCAATGGCCAGTCCCACGGTTTCGCTTCGCTACTTCTAGTCACGTGCCTTGCGTTGTTCCCCAAATAAGAACTCTAGCTGTAGATAAGTTCCTCTAAGAACCACTTTGGAGAGATGTACACGTAAGCTTCCGCGGCTCCAGCGCATGACTTCGTGGCTGTCCGGGAGACGCCGCGTCGTTGGCTGAGAGGCCGACGTTTCGCAGGCTTCGTCAGGGCAGTGACTTTGGGACAGGTCTGGAAGTAAATGAGCGCCTTGCAGGGCGATGACATTGCAAGAGAGAGTTATGAAGCCATTTGCAAATGAGCTAACTGTAAACGAGCACACTGGCAAAATAAACGCATGGACGTAACTTGCAGTTATATTGCCAGCAGAGGACTAGCAGAAATCAAAGCGGACCCTTCTTTTAGTAATCTCCAGGGCTCTGATACTGATGAAATGTCATCTTTTCATTATTGCACTTCTAAACGCAGCGAACCTGTAAACGCCTGTTTATCACGACATATAGGTTATAGAAAGGTAATTTACCATTACTGGGTCATTTTTTGCCATTTCTCATTGTGAGGTCATTTTTAGACTTTTGCGCAATTTTTGTCATTTTTACGCATTTTGTTTCCTTTACGGGCTTTTTGTGAGTGAATATTTCATGAATTTACAATGACACTAAAACAAAGTTTTTATTGTATCATTACTTCATGACGAAATTCATTACTATAGTGGACTCTGTTTTTTTCGAAATTATATGGATCTCTCAAAATTATACGGATCTTCGGTAACTTCCACGACCTTTCAAAACTGACGGTTGGAAGACCGGAGCTAAGGATTACATACTGAAAATAATACTTTTATAGTTAAATATGATTTGATATAAATACAATTTTATTTGATATTGTAAAATTCATTGAATAAATAAACGTTTTCATTTAAATTCTTGATTCTTTAACCTTTAAATATAACCCTGGGGTCTATTGGACCCCAACCAAATTTCTTTATATAAGTTTAATTGGAAAATAAATATTTGGGATATTTTACTCCCACAGTAAATTCAGTTAGTACGTTTGGGAAGGGTTTGCACAGTTGCCGCCTTCTAATAGTCTGCTACTAACCTCGCAGTAGAGTCCGCTCGAGTCTTTGGTGTTTGCTGGACCCCAGTGTTATATTTACGTGTGTCTTTTTCAAAGTTGTAATTTTCGTTTTTGTTTGTTTTCAAGACTTTTTATAGGCAAAATAACATCAAACATTAAAGATAATTTACACCTAATACGAGATTTACTAGATGAGAGTGATAACGAAGAAACATCGGAGAGCTTGTTGGTGATCACTCGGATTTGAATTCTTATTTTGTTTAAGAACACGATTTTCAATAGTTTTAATTTATTTTTTACACAAATGTTATTTTTAAGTGTGTAAATTAAAAATAATAGTTAAAATTTGATTTGTTTTAATTTTTCAGTCAAATTTTACTTCTATCAAATCTCTAAAGAAGTATTATTTAGTTGTTTTTATCTAAATAACGTCTCATTTGCTAAGGTATTATAAGAAAAACTGTTTACATTTTTAAGATAATGATAATACTGAGTTACAGTACTTTTTATGGCCTTTAATAAAATATAAAGTTTAACAGTGATATTTTGTTTTAAAACAAAAAAAATTATTCGTCCAAATCTCTACACTATTTGTCAAAAAATGTGTAATTTTTTATGAATGGTGCTAATATCTTAAAAATAACATTAATTTCCCTCAAAACAGTGTTAGCTCTACTAAAAGGACTTAAAAGTATAATTAAAAAATATTTACAGAACTTTCGAAAATCTTCAGGTAAAAATATACATACTTTAAGATTGGGGTCTGACAGACCCTACCGTTATATTTACGTATACTACGTATTACTATATTACGTATTAAATATAAGTGTTATATTTAAGGGTTAAGAAAGTCATATTTCCCTTATTTTTAAGCCTTTTATGAGTCATTTTCATAGAATTTTTATGTCATCAGAATCCGAACCGTGGTAATCTCTCTACATTTGGGAGCAATGCTTTTGAAATGTTTGAACTGTCCATTGTTTCTCGTGATGTTTCGCATAATCATAGAATATTATTAAATCAATATTCTCCACACGAACCGTTTTTCTTTGCAATGTTGCTAAAGAAACTCCCTATATTTTCACAGCCAACACTTTCTCAGAGCACATTTTATGAGAAAAGTGTGATTTATTGCAATGAGAATTTGATAGTTGCGATTTCCCTACCTCAACACCATCACATTTGTGCCAAGAAACCTATTTGTGAGAGTCGTCAGCTGGACGAGCGGCGTACTTGGTCGGCCATTGGCAGAGGCGTAGATCACCCTGAATGCTCCTCGGCCGCCGCGCCGCCAAGTAGATTTCGGTCGCACGACGGCGCGCCCCTCCCTGTTCCACCCCGCCCCCTCTTTTCCTTGCCTCTCGCCACGCAGTTCCACCGAGACAGGGGTCGGGCAACGCCCGCGCTTCTCCTCAACCACCCCGCCGCTCTCCTCCCCGTCCGTCCCCTCCCCGCCTTCGCACCTCGCCCCGCCCCGCCCCGCCCCGCCCCGCCAGTCGCTCCTCGCGCACCGCAGCTGGCGCAGCTGTAAACACGCGCCGCTAAAATACGCGCGCCGCTCCCGGTGCGTCGCCCGCCTACGCCGCCGCCGCCGCCGCCGCCGCCGCCGCCGTCGCCCAGCTGTGCCAAGGAGCGCGCCAAGGGAGACGTTTAGCTGCAGCGCGAAGGGCGACAGATTTGGGAGAGGTGGAGGTTGGCGGAAGTGCAGGATGAGAAGGAACGACGCCTTGGAGGTGGAATAGATCGGAACTTTAGGCAGAGAGGGGAGTGCAGGAAGGGATGAGGGGCGCTGGGAGAAGGAATGGATCGCTTGCAGGTGGGATAGATAGGGGCGATGTAGGAGCTTTGGACAGAGGGTGAAGTACAGGAGGAGTTGGTAGCCGTAGGCAAACAAATTGATCATTTGGAGGTGGGTAGATCGGGGCAATATGGGAGCTTTGGAGAAAGGGGGAGGGAATGGAAGGCTCTGGATGAAGGAATGGATTGCTTGAGGTGGGATAGATCGGGGTAATGTAGGGGCTTTGGACAGAGGAGGTAGTGTAGGAGGGAATGGAAGGCGTTGGGAGAAGAAATGGATTCTTTGGAGGTGGACTAGATTGGGGCGATGTAGGGATTTTGGGCAGGGGGAGTATGGAGGGAATGGAATGGAGAGGAGGGAGGAAGGAATGGATTGCTTGAGGTGGGATAGATCGGGGCGATGTAGGAACTTTGGACAAAGGGAATGGAAGGTAGGTGTAGGAGGAAATGGAAGGCTCTTGGAGAAGAAGTGGATCGCTTGAGAAGGGATTGATCTCGGCGACGTAGATTTGGACAGAAGGGGAGTGAAGGAGAGAATGGAAAGGCGCTGGGCGAAGGAATGGTTCGCTAGATGTGGTAAACATCTCGACGATGCACTCGGCGATGCACAGTGCTAGAAGGAATGGAAGGCACTGGGAGAAGAAATGGATTGCCTAGCAGTGGAATAGATCGAGGCGACATAGGGGCTTTGGATAGAGGGAGGATTGCAGGAGGGAATGGAAAGCGCTGGGAGAAGGAAGGAATAGATCGGAATGACGTAGATGCTGCTAGCAGAGGATGCGCCTTGAGGGGCCAAGTTAGAAAAATCGCAGTATAGGCGACGTGGCGTAGGGGAGCGATGAGACAGTAGGGCAGCGTGCGGTGGGGCGGGAGGGACGCCGCCGTGCCCCGATGGGCGTCGAGGGGCTTCGGGCGCCGCGCCGCCCCGGGGCGTCGCGAGACGCCGGGGCGCCGCGCCGGGGGCGACGCCCCTCAGCCGCCGCCGCCCCCGCGCGCGAGGGCGATGGCGAGGGCGCCGCCGCCGCCGCCGCCGCCGAGGAGCGCCGCCGCCTGCGCTTCGAATCGGGAGCGGGGCAGTGGGTGAGCGCGGTGTGTGTGCATGCGTGGCTCTAATGGTGTTTGCGTCGCTGTTTTGCTGCGCTCGGGACGCGTCTGTCTCCATTCATTGATCCGACCTATTGTTCTGCGGGCGACGCGGCCGCGCCTCTCGCTGCGTGCCGCTCTCGCTCTCAGTTGCGCTTTCGCGCCGTTCTTCTTTGTCGAGCGCCTCCTGTGGGACGAACGCATTATTCAGATGGCACCCCGACAGTACTATTGACATTTTCTGAAACGTAAATGTATACTTCGTTTTGAGTCACAAAAATATAAAATGTTCTGAAAATAATGAAATTAAGTAATGTGAAAGATTATATTTTCTCCAAATGCTGTTTTTATAAAAGATAAAAACGGTATAAATAAACATTAATTTAGTAAAATTAATTGGAATTTTATTACATTGTGAATATCATTTTCCGAAAAATAATTGAAAATATATTTATTTAGTATTAAAAATAACATTGAGTGTAATTGTTTTTGAGGTTTTGTTTTTCGGTTTTCTATATTCTCTAATTACTTTACTCAGCTGTGAAATACTCATTTATTACTCGGTAATCAATTTCATTAAATTAATTACTTAAATTCAAAATCTATTTCGGTAAGAAGTGTACAAAAAGGTAAGGGATTGCCAGATTTTGTTCTATAATATTATTCATAAGTTATATGCATATTTACCACCCATTGTCTTCTGTACTATTCCAGTATTATACCTTCGCTTTGCGGTTCTCTCACACAACCAATCTTTATAAATAAGGTCTCTGAAGAAAGAGAATTTCACGGAGATGTAACGAATTACACTTTGACTAAAAATACGAAGGAATTGTCTAAAAAATGCATCTAAATATTTATGTAAAATGCAACCCACAACGCACGTCAAGATTTTTTAATCTATATCGTTAAAAACCTCCTAAACGAAGCATTCTAGGGCCTTAAAAACTAAAATTTGGGGGTCACAGGTCTCTAAGAAACATTCATCACACCGTAATCTACAGGATGAGATCTTCTTGACCATTCTGTTACATTTTTGCTGGTTCGGCGCTTCTCCATTCTACCCCACTTGGTCAGAGCCTGTAGAACTGTATGTGAAATTACTAATTACTTGATATTCTGTTGCGACTGAATTATACGGGTGTATCTCTTTGCTCGATAACAAAGATAAATAAGAATAGTTTGTATTGACAAGGATGTATTACATTGTTATCAATTACAATGCGACCTAGAGAACAAGTGACGGAGGATAAGAGAGTCTTGAAGAAAAATATATATTACAGGCTTAAAATGCGAATGGAAAAGTAAGGAAGAGGGTGGAGTCTAGCATGCGAGAGTTCTCGCACTGGTAGGCTAGTAATACATTATTTGCGCAAACTTCAATAGTTATTTATGCGCCAAGGGCGTTATAACTTTTCTAATGAACGATCGGCGACAAAATGCCCCATGGGTTTTTGTCGCCCGAGATTAACTTATTTACTAATTAACTGGATGATAACTTGACTCTTTTTGGCTTTAATTGTTCCCTCCCATAATTCCCTCCTTAAGAGAATATATAGCATCGTACAACTGTTATCATTAGGGAGCGGAATAATTTTGCATATTTTTTCCGTTGCTTCAGAGAATAGCTAAATAACATTTCTTGACATGTGGTTAGAATTGGATGTTATGTAGATTAATATGTTAATGCATATTTGTGTATATTTGGTTGATTCTTCTTGTTGGTGGATATTCCTGTAATTATTGGAGCATATTTTACATATTTCGTTGAAGTAGACTTATCTGTAAAACGTTTCATATTTTAATAGAATATATTTATTTATGATCCTTCATTGATTAGAAAGAGCTTGTCACAGTTTGAGTATTTTTTTCTTTTCTAAACATGATAAAATACTTGTGCAAATGTAGAATATTTCTTTATATCATATTTTTTAAACCAAACAGAAAAAAACGAAACAAGGCATACAATGCACTACACTACGAATACATATTCACTTCAACTATTTCTCCCGCGAAATAAGCTAGGTTACATTATGTTTGCACAAAAATATATATTTTCATTCTAAGCATGCTTCTCCTGAATTTGATCGAGGAAGGTTTATAGATGAAATTAAATATTGTTAATTTTAATTGCACATTTCAGAATTTTTTATGTCGTAAATGCATATTTTTAAAAGCATATTTCAAGACTTTTAGCGCATAGAAATCCTCTCCCTAGTTATCATATTTCCCTCGTACACACGTTGCTCTTGATCTAGGTGAGTGCAGTGTATATCGAGCTCCGTATCGAAGGCAATAACAAGCAATAACGCTGCAGTTAAAAAATAGTACATTATGAAAAAATGATGTAATGATTGCTATTAATACACGAGTACAGTAAACTTCACACGAGTGCATTAATACCCATTACATCGAGTTTCATACAACACCTTTTCTACGACTTTTATAAGTTAAACTTTCACAATGAATAGTTTCGTGGCGGTTGATTCAGCCAAGGCCACCTAGCGGAGAGCTACCTAAATTTACCTTCACATGCTGCCGCAGGTGGCTGTGGTTACCTGTCCGTCCTGCTAGGGAGTTCTGCGCTAATCAAATAGGAACAAAGATTTTAGAAAGAATCCATTTTATTTGAAATAATATACCACGAAAAAAATACTAATAATAAAAGAAATTAAAACTATTGAGCATAATATAATATCAAATACAATTTTAACACAATCGAACGAAACATTTGCTAAAACGATTCTCATTGATTAATTGTCAATACTTGGTTTGTAAACTTCTCTGTGATTGATCAAGAACCTGTATGATAATGAAAACTGTATCGAAATGACTATCATTATGCAACTGGTTGCAGCCATCAAATGACGGCTGGGAAAGAGGTAGAAAGAGTAGGGGAAAAAAAACCGTTCTATGTTCCGTGTGGAGAATCCTGCCGTACTTCATCTCCTCCTGCTTCCTTCATGACCGGCGGCGCGGGGCGCTCGGTGTCGGAGGCATCCGGCAGTGGCGGCGGCGGCGTCTGCTCCGTGGGCGCGCGCGAGCGCACGTGTTGCCAGCGGCGCGCGTGCGGCAGCGTTTTTGCCCGCGCGCAGTCACTGGGGCAAGCGCTGCATGAGCGGCGCGGCGCGGGGCTTGGCGACGCGGGGCGGGGCGGCGCGGGGCGGGGCTGGGCGGGGCGGCGCGGGGCGGGGCGGGGCGGAAGTGGTGGCGTGGCGCAGAGCGCTTTGTCAGCGTCTCCCGCGCCCGCCCGCAGCTCACGCGCCAGCCCCGCCGCGGCGCGGCCGCGTCTCGACCCAGCAGCCCATTAGCACGCCGCGCCGCGCCGCGCGGACTCGTCTCCAAATCGAATTGATCGCGTCGGACGCGCTCCGCAAGAAAAGGCATACGCCTCAGACAGCGGCTTCTGTCAAGGGTTTGCGCAGCCTAAAAGTAGGGGAGAGAGTACATATTTCGGCCCTGCTATCCATTAAAAGTTTTATTTACATATGGCATACTTTACTAGGAAATAAATAAGAAACAATACAAAAATTATATCATAAAATTATAATCATAATTTTAATGTTACAATTAATAAATACAATTGGTTTTTAACGTTGAACCATTTACAGAACGGGGTGGAGAGCCTCTTCCGCAAATGTGCATGAATATCCGAAATTGTCAGTTAAAGGTAAAAATCAAGAATTAATCATATTTTCGGAAAGAGAATGTTTTATTACCCAGGGCCACGAGGTTCCTGTCGAAATTTTCAAGAGAGGCACCGTTCCCCTGCCTTCCCCTCGTACGCTGGCCAACTATACTACATAAGTATACTACTAACGTAGGGTATAGAAAGTTAGGGTAACGTAGGGTAAAGAATGCTGTAGCGGAAAAATGCGAATTTGAGGCATAAAAATTCGTAGTGTAGAGCCTTGACATATCGGAATAATGGATAATTTTTGTTTCAGTTAAGTGAAGAAATGAAATTATTTCTAATGTAACATACTGTATCTTCATTCTGTCCCTCTCTTCTACCTTTATCTATCGAGGTATTCCTTAGGTAGTTTTCCATCAGCCTGTCAAATATTGTTCAAAAGTGGCCTTTCTCTTATGCTAAAAGTATTCGAAAAACCGCGAATATCTTCTTGAACTATAAGACTGAATTTCAATATTTCCCTTTCCTAAAAAATTGTATTTCTTGAAGATAAGTCTCTTCGGAAATCAGCTCTTCAGATATGTGCAGAAAATAATCTATTTTTACTGTTGAAATTTCGTAAAGAAATTTTAACAGTAAAAGTATATATGAAAAAAGTATATATGAAACATATTGTTCTTTGGTCGCAAAATATGCGGCTCATCCATAGATTAAAAATAATTCTGCGAATTTTTTGTAATGTGTCATTTTCCTCGTGCACGGCCGGTGCAGGCTGTTATCCTCTATCGTAAACAATAGGAAGGGATCGATCGAACGACTAGGCTCATTGGATATGTAGGAAATAGCGTCGATAAGCTAATACTTTTAGAGCGGAGTTGACGTTTCGGTATTTGCCAGTTGGTGACAAGTCTCCTGGTCTTCGACCACCGCGATTAACATAAAACAACCTGGAGTCTGCCCGACGCATATTTTCCCAAACAAAGCAACCATTATTATATAACTAAACAAAATTATTAATTCGTGCTCCATTTTCGCGCCTCGGTGCGGAGAATGGATGCGTTCGTTGATTCTGTTAAAAGACTCGAAATATAGTTTACTCTTCCACTGTCTAGGCAATCATGTGTGGAGGAAGCACGGTATGAGTAGATACGTTCAAGTATCACACGTGATTCTCCCGTATTGTACCAAATTAGTATAGTTTTTATTTGGATTTTTTGACGCACTCTTCTCTTCTTTTGCAATCGTGAAATGTACAATAATTTTCAGTCGTGTGAAAAGTCAATACTATTTCACAGTACCAAATAGGTCCAAATTTACCATTATCTTAAAAGAATGACTATTATAAGGAATCTTTTTGATGTTACAAATATATTACGAACACAGGTGTGCTCAGCCTAAAACAAGAGAGGGCAAGAACATTTCTGGGTCCCTCCGTTTTTCACTAGTAAATTAATAAAACATAATACAAGGATATTTAAATAAATTTATTGATACAGGTAATAAATGCAATTGATGTTTAGCCATTTATATTGTTTCCAAATGGTGAGCTTCTACCCCAAATGTGATGTTCAATTCCGCAAAATGTCAACTTAGAATAGGGGGAAAATTCTGAATTGATTTAATTTACGGAAATAAAATATTTTGGAGCCCCTTTCGAAATTCGCAGGGGGCCATGTCCCCCTGGCCCCTCTGGCCTCTCGGTGCGCACGTCTATTATTGTGAAGGTGTAAAGAATGTTCACAGAATTTTGAGACGATTTTCAAAGTCAAATCTGTTACACACGGAAATATTTTTCTGACACTGTCGTGATTTTAATTTTTCTCCATAGTGTCAATGTCTTTCTTCTCTTTCCTATACACACAATTCATGGATAATACCATTCTATAATAGTAATATATTACCGCACATTAAAAGTCCATTATAAAACCTGGGTATCTTTTTGTGCGTGTAAGAGTTTTAGAAGCGTCCTGTTTCGAATTTCCGTGACATACATATTCAAATCCATGTCCTTAATCGCCACCCCGCTTCTGAGCAGGGGCCTTGGAGAAGACCGTTGGTGGCTGCCCCTCGGGCGAAGCCTAGATGGTGCAGGCAGTGAGTCATGGCAGGATAAACGGCCAGGCTCTCCTGTAGGGGGCGGATGGGCAAGACTCGCACTTGGAAGAGCTAAGCGCTGGAGTAGGTTGCCAAATGAAAACTGGCAACTTTCCGGGGCTGGAGATTGTCAGGCAGTGATGTTGGCCCTGACATCTTGTTAAGAGGTCTTCTGAAAGAACAACTGATTACAATGTTTGTCTCTTACATCGGATATGTCTGAATATTTTAGCGAGACTTTGGCTGTTTTGGGATGAAAACAACATAAGTACGATCAAAAACACGGATACACTGACTCTCCAGATTAAAGGGTGCATCTCTTTCGTACTATTGATCCTTTTGGTATGATGGAAATACATACATGTTGTAAAAATACTGCTCAAACAGCAACCCTACGTACGTGATATTTAACTCTGTTACCCGACTTTTCCTCGAAGAGGAAAACGAGATTGCTCAGCGGCTTTCCATTACGGCACGAACCTCTCCATAGCCTGCGGTCTGTTGATACACACTCTTCTACCAGTGCAATGTCGCTGGCCAGTGGGCCACAAGGACAAAGTGGTCTGCCCCCACCATATGGCGAGTGAGTCAATTCCATGACGCAGAACTCTGGCGTCAACCTAAGTCTGCACGTTGTTTAAGTAGTAATAGAACGCTCAGCTTCAATATTTTAAAACTAGAACACCTAATATTTACTAAATACCTTTTACATAATTTCGACAATGTATGTTTTGTGGTCCTCGAAACAATTTGCTCAGCGAAAAGGCGGCACAAATGAGTCAAAAATTTTCTTGTTAGAGAAGCAAGACGGTCTGCCGGAGGTGTTATTGCGTCGTTTCCTACAAGGATCTGACACAAACTTTTAAAATCCATAATAAAACGAAAGATAAATTCTTAAACTCCCTTTCTCTCTGAGAAGATATCAGGCGGGTAACGATGACAATTTTATGTTAATGTGGCAGTTACTATGTCAAATCTTTATTTGTATTGTTTCATCTAACAATATATGACAGAGAAACAACAATTTAAAAAGTGAAAACTTTATCATACGTGCTCCTAATGAGGGGATTTTAAATTTAAATTTATTGCAGTTATATTCAACGTAAACAATTAATTTTTTTAGTTAATTTATTTTCAGCTAATATAAAAAAAGAATTCCATCACCAACGAGAATCATGAACTGTGACTTAAATGAGTGCATGTGTTAAGGAAAGTAATAAAAATAGCAATGCAGGCTTTGGTTCTGGGTGTCATCAATTCATTAGGAATGTTTAATCTGTGTATTTTTGCGAAACTGATACTAGATGTAAAAATGGAAAAAACTGATACTAGTTAAGAGGAAAAATTACTGAAGAGCGCAAACGGCAGCAGTTATCTGGCAACTGATTGGTTTCGTCATGTAGAAAGAATGTGACGTAGTCTATGGATTAAAATAATATTAAAATAAGTTGGTGATCGACAGTTATGCTTCTGAAGCTGTAGCTTCATACAATGTGAGTGTATGATTTGGTTACTTTAATAACTATTTATTTCAAGTGTTTATTTTCGTGTCCCGAGAACAAGTGCTCAGTGGTAAACAAACTGTCAACGTCGCTCCCTTCCATTCGCAACTGTTAATCACCAACTTATTTTAATCGGACCATAGTTGAGGCGGCCTCGTGGGGGTAAAGAACATGGGCGTCTCTAGCACTCAACGCCTGGGGGAAGGAATTCAAAGGAACTCCCCAGAATTTGGTTGATTATTGCTTTGACGTGGTTATTGAATCTTATACACAGGATGAGGCACATAGATTTAGCACCTACTGCAATTTTTAAACGGTTGAAATTATTGCAATGCACTTTTCACGGATGTGAACGAGGGAAAGGGACATGAGGGAATAGTTTATAGATATATTCATTTCCATTTTATCGCTTGTATTTTACGAGATATTGAAGTAACTGATTAACACCCCGAGTTCGCTTTAGCAGGGAGAGCGCTGCATGACCTTGGATGGTGGACTGTTCAATTCAAAATATCCGTTAATTACGAGTCGAAAAAAATCGAAATTACTCAAAAAAATTTTTATCTAACATATGACAAATGTGTATTATTGAATTAGTCTTTTTACGCTCGTCATGATAGACTAAAAAAGCATGTATAATTCCATTTGGAAAAAACAAATTTACCTCAATATCACGTAAAATACTAATAATGAAATATAAACGAATACATTCATCAATTAGCCCCATTCCCTCGTGCACTTCTGTGAAAACTGCATTGCAATAGTTTCAACCATTCAAAAATTACAGGAGTGCTAAAGTAATGTGACACATAGCATTGAATTATTGAAATTTACAAGGTGCAAATTGGAAATTAAAGAAATTCAAGATAAGTCGCATCTATTCATTCAGACAATAAGCTTTGAAAACGACGGGTAAGACGGAGACGATCTCGGCGGTGGGAGTGGTCGTTAGAGAAGTGGCAAGCAACGTGCGTATTCATTGCCTATGAATATGCAGGCACGTGTAGTAGCCCTGCTCGCGTTAAGGAGCCTCTTCTAATAAGTCTTTCCAACGCTTTTCCGACTTGTTGACTAATGAGTGTCAGCAAAACATCATATTAACATTTCACACTGCGTATTACACACTAGCGCACGCAAGAGGGGTGGGGTCATGGGGTTTCCGCCAGCCGCTCCAGTAGCCAATGATACGTATTCAAGAATATAGCTGATAGCTATTGGTTATACGAAAAAAAGCCATTCAATATATCAGCTCTTAATGTTATAAATATTAACTTAAGATAACAAATAATAGTTATTTACGCACCAAGGCTTAGCTCTCGGGAGTTTTGCTGCCGCTCGGTCATTAGAACCAGTTAACGCCCGTGGTGTTATTTTTTACCTAATTTTAATTTTTTATACTTACTCATTTACTATTTAACTAATTGTTAACTTGACTCGGTTCGTCATTTCATATTTTCTTCCCATAATTATCTTTCATAATTCTCTCCATAAGGGAACATGTGGCAACATTCAAATGTTTTCATATTTCCCTCGTCACCACGATTCTCTCCATCCAGGAAAATAATGCACTGAATATCGAATTCCGTATCGAAGGCAATGACAAGCAATAACATATTAGTAAAAAATAAAATATATTTAATACTCAGAGTAAATAAAAAAATATTTATAAGAAAACTATCGTCTGGACCCTACACCTTTAATCCTCCCCTTGTGTGTGCTTCTGAAACAACGAATTAATACGATCGTAATGTCTAACTGAATGAAGTCAAATCATTTAGAATAACACACCAGGATGGACTTGAAAATATTTCGGGGGAACGTGTCCCTCCCCGCCAGGGGCAGATTCAGCCGATCATTTGGAGGGGAGGGGCAACATAGATTTTTGTTAAATAATAAACGTATTATTTATATTGTATATTACTTTTGTCATGTGTATCTGATAATATACAATATTATTGTTTAAATAATAACATAATTTTAATGTAAATAAATATTTAAATAAATTGTGCTACGTAAAAGAAGGTAACAAACGAAAACCCTATGCCATTTGGGGGGAGCATGCCCCCCCCCTCGATCCGCCCCTGCTCCCCGTCCCCGCCAGAGAGGCCCGTGGTAAAGAGGCTGGTTGAAGTGGACGATGTGCTCCTTCGCAGAGCTCGCGTCTCCCGCGGCTGCCTCCTCCCCCGCTCCTTATCAGGCAGGCGGCGGTGGAGACGGCGACGGCGACGCGACGCGACCCGCCGGGGGCCCAGCCGCTCGCTCCGGCTTCCTGCGCGCGTCGTGTTCCGTCGCCTCGCGTCGCGTCGCGCCGCGCCGCGTCGCTCGCCGCGCGGAGGCCAACAACCGCGAAGGTCAACAGCGCTGCAGCAGCGCCGCCCCACGGCAGCGGAAGGGAGCGGGGGCTGCATAAGGCTCTGCGATGGGCTCCGCGGTGATACTGGGATGGCCAGATAGCCCCGAATAATACGAGATGTTGTTTATCAACAGACATGGACATGTAAACATATCGCCGTCTCGGAATGCCAAAGTTCTGACGTTTTTGGCGAAAAGTATGTTCTGATATGTTCGATAATTATTGTCATAAGAACAACACATGAACGCTGTTATCAACTAAGACTACTATTACTAGAATTACATTATTCTATTTGCATTTAACGAATCTTTTTAGACACATACGCACTTTCAGAATGCTTTCCTGTAAATTTGCTCTGTCAGGTCGTTCTGTATCCGCGATTGTCAGTTATCTGCTCTTGGTACTCACAATGGAAGGGCTCAATAGAACAAGGGGCTATCTCACTTTTTTGGGACATTGAGTTATTAACATTTTGCAATACTTCAAATATATTTCTTTTAGTGTAATATGTTATTTAAATCCAGTGCAGACTTATATGCAAGTGTACTGTGTTTTAACGTTTAAAACTATATGGAGTTATACGAGGGAAGTTGAGATAAAACCCTCATCTCAGAACTATATCTTTGTGGGATAGCTCCTTGTTTAACTTACCCCTTAAATTTATACTTAAGCTCCAGGATACAGAGATTGACGAAAATAGCTGCAAATTCACGATGCCAAGTTCAACCTTCTGCGTGCATACGGGGCAAACATTTCGCATATGCATTCCCGCAGTCGATCCAATGCGCGTTGGGACTAACCGGGCCCGGGGGACTCCCCGCGGTTGTGCAGCCCGGAGAAGGCGACTGTGGGAGAGCGGAGAGTGACGAGCGGGCGCTTATGAATGACGGCGGCGGCGCTCACCTGCGCCGGCCTTGCCCCGCGGCCGCGCCCTCTGGCGGCGCCCGCGGGCGGCCGCGCGCCAACTGGCAGCGGCGCTGGGCGACGCTCGACGCACGCGACACGCCAGCTGAGCGCGCGTACACGGCGCGGCGCGGGACCCGGACGCTGCGACACGCAGCGCGGATCCGTACCGCCCCGCGCCGCCCCGCGCCGCCCCGCGTCGCCCCGCGCCGCCCCGCGCCGCCCAACGCCGCCCCGCGCCGACCCGCGCCGCCCCACGTCGCCCCGCGCCTCCCCGCGTCGCCTCGCGTCGCCCCGCGCCGCCCCGCGTCGCCCCGCGTCGCCCCGCGTCGCCCCGCGCCGCCCCGCTTCCGCCCGCGGTTGCGTCAGCCCAGGTTTAAAGGCCTGTCGTCAGCGCCGCGCCGCGCCGCGCCGCCCACGCGCGCCCCTGGCCGTGACCGAGGGCTGCCAAGAGCGCGTCCGTCTCGCCCGCAGCCCACCCCCGCGGGGTGGAGGCGCCGCCGCCCGCCCGCTAAAAATACGAAGGGCGGGTGGCGCGCGGCTGCGGCGCAGGGCGTCGCGCCGCGGGGCGGCCCGCAGCGGCGCAGTGAAAGCGCCCCGCGCGGGCCGCCCGCCCGCGGTCGCGCGCGCCCTGCGCTCTCCCCGCCCTGCCGCCCGCCGCGCCCGCGCCCGCGCGCCGCCCTTGCGCGCGCCGCCGGATCGATACGGCGCCCTCCCTGCCATGCGCCCCTCCGCTCCCCTCCGCCGCCCGCCCCACCCCGCGGCGCAGCGCTCTTCGTCGCGCGCGGGTTCAGTCGCCGCGTTCAAGGACAAGGCCAGCGCCGGCTGAAAATTCCCCGAGCAGGCGCGAGCACGGCCGAGGCGGCTCGAGCGGGCGCGCTGTCTAGGTCAGGCAGTCGCGCCCCGCGCTCCGACCGCGCCGCTGCGCCGCTGCTCCTCCGCTCCGCTCCGCGCAGTGTCGCGCCGTGTTGCGCATCCGCACCGCCCGCGAGTGCAACCCCCCGACGCCCTGCGTGTGTATGCGCTAGCGCCTCGCCGCCGCCCGCCCGCCGTCGCCGCCTCTCCAGCCGACGACATGCAGCCGGGGGTGGCCGCCCCCGCGCCGCCCGCCGCCGGCGCGCGCGACTGTCGCCTGCCCGCGTCCGCGGCCGTCGTGTCATCGTCAACGTGCTCTCCGCCCGGCGCCGCGTCCGCCGCCGCCGCTGCCATGCGCCCGCCGCCGCCGCCCGGCCCGCCCCCGCCGCCCAAGGCGCAGGCCAACGGCCACCCCCCGCGGGCCGCGTCCGCCGGCGACGCGCCCTCCGCCAAGGGGGCGGGCGGGGGCGGGGGCGGGGCCGCCCACGAGGAGCCCTCCTCCTCCATCCCGGACCTGGGTGAGTGTCCGCGCCGGCCGCGCCGGTGCGTATTGATCGGCGCGTAGGCACGTGCAGCGGCGAGCGCGCGAGGTTCGGCGGGCGCAGTGGGCCTCGCGGGAGGCGCGCGCCCTTGGGTTCGAGGCCGGCGCGCCTGCCGGCACGTGCGGCGACGGCGGCGGCGGCAGGGGCGGCGGCAGGGCCGACGGCGGTGGCGGCGGCGGCGGCGGCGGCGCGGGGGCCGGCCGCCCGCGAGTGCGGTCACTGCTCCGCGACGAAGGTCCCGCGGGGTCGTTGGCTCCGCGGGCACAAAGAGCGGCCGCACCGCGCCGCCCCCGCGCCGCCACCGCCGCCGCCGCCGCCTCCGCCGCCAAGGCCAGCGCCCGCCGTCGCCGCAGAAGCAGCAGCCGCAGCAGCCGCCGTCGCCGCCGCAGCAGCAGAAGCGCAGAGGCGCGGGAGCGACGGCCACGCGAGGTCAAGGCCCTGCCAAGGGCAGCGCCCGCGCGCGCTCGCCCGCCCGCCCGCCCGCCCAGTCGCCCGCGTCCGCGAACGGGCCAGGGCACTCGCGTTCCGCCGGCCCGCGGGTGTCCGCGACGGCGGGGGACACGTGTGGCCCACGTGCCCTGCGGCGGCGGCGGCGGTGGCGACGTGAGCCCTCGTGCCCGCACCTGACGATCCTGCGTCTATTGATCCCGCACACCGCCCCCGTCGCTCCCTCTGCCGCGGCCCCGCCCCCGCCCCGCCGCCGCCCTCGCCGGCGCGCGGGGTTTTTCACCCTCGCCGCCACCGCGGCGGCACCCCAGTGCCACGCACCGTCGCCATGGAAACTCCCTCGTTTCCCGCCGCCGAAGCGAGCGAGCGAGGGTCGCCGCCCCCGCGCCGTCCCCGCCGCCCCCCGCCGACGGCCCTATCGACCGTCACGTGGCGGCACGCGTGGCGGCGGCGGAGGCGGTGGCGCCTTCGACCGCCCTGCGGCGCGGCGCGGCGCGGCGTCCCTTTCGCCCTTCAGCCATCCAGCCCTCCGACCCTCCAGCCCGCCCCCTCGCTCTTTCGTCCGGCGTCTGCGGGGCTGTGCCGGCGTTCGGGAAGCCCGTGACGCGCCGGGCGCCGCATCGGAACGGCACGCGGGAGGAGCCCGCCGCGGAGCATGACTCGGCGACCGGCCGCGTGCTCGGCGCACCCCGTGCCCCCCCCCCCGCGACCGTCTGGGCGCCCGACGCGGGCGAGCGGTTTCGCTCTCGACGCCGCCTCCGCCGCCGCCGCCTCTCCTCGCGGTCCAGGGGGGCGGGGCGCGGGCAGCCGTCCGCCCGCCCGTCTCGCGTGGCGAGGCGCGTGGCTCGGGAGCGCAACTGGAGCGCGAGGAAGGCTGCGCGTCCGCACTCGCCACATCGATTCGGCGAGCGCGCTCGCGGGGGGCCATTGATCGAGCGGAGGCGGCGGCGGCGGCCGTGGCCGAAAGACCTTCGCCTCCCTGCTCGAGGGCGGCCCTTCCGCACCGCCCCCGCCCCCGCCCCCGCCCCGGCGCCGTCAAGCCCTCGCGACCTTTGCGCGTCCTGCGCGGCGGCTCGTGGCCGCCGCGGCGCGTGGACTGCGCGGGGGAGGGGCGGGGGTGGGCTTTTGGGACAGCCCCCCACGCCCCCACCGCAGGCTACTTCTTGCCTACCTGACGAGTATTGCATCAACCGCACAACTTCCGAATAATAGATATGAATAATGATTTCCAATAGTTAGATGTAGTCCCTTCCGATACAGAGAATGCCCAACATGCTTTGGAATGTTACTTCATTTGTTTCTTCTCGTCTCTTCGTTGTATTCATCTGTCACTGAAGCAGGAGGAAAGATGAAAACCACTGGCGTTATTTTGGTGCAGTGTGAACTTGATTTCCCTACATGGGATAATCTACTTGCACTGTAGCGCCCTGCCGTAGGCTAGTGGCGACCCCAGTAATTCTTCATTTTGCTTCGTTACTAAAGTGGTCGTGCTTCGACATCAATATCAATACGCTGTAATTCCACACTGTACACTTCCCAGATGCCTGTTATTGTTTACATCCCTGCGTGCTGCAAACTACTGGACTTCGAAATATTACAAATGACCATTCAATTACGATATTTTATTAGTTATAGATAATCAATGTAATTCATATTTACTACCTTTAAACATTTTGATATATTGATTTAATGAATCAGTTAGATGTAATATTCAAGAATTATGCAAAATTTCGATGTATTGAATCGTAACCATCATTCGTCTGAAATGTCTCCTGTCATTTCCTATAAAGAAACACAATCTATTCAAAAACAGCACTTGAACACTAATATCGAAAACAAGAATCTGTATGTTAACGTCGTCTTTCGTCGTTCCCATGTTAGTAAGTGCACGCCAAATTTGAAACCGTGAACATAAGGTGCCATTTCCTTCTTACAATCTCATTACTTTAGATTACGTAATGAGGTTACGTAATATTCCACCAGATTACCTGATAATATATTATTAGATTAAGATATGTGAACTATTCAATATATCGAGCTCAGAATCTCCCAAATACCCATAGAATCAATTATCTTCTCTAATTTTGTAATGTATCAAAATATGAGAAATAGATATTTACTTCCGTAATATTTACTCATAGTAATTTGGGCTACGACTCATAAATGTCTGAAAGGCAATCAAGGTATTCCTGTCAACTTCATTTTGTTCCGAAAAATTGCATGTGCATGATTCCTCATCTGTATTTTCACCTTCACACAGTACATGAATAGACGACCTTCAAAACGCATTTTCCATTTTCGAGAAGAAACAGATCTTAATGAGTATTAGCTATGAAATTCATAATAAAAGCAAGTAAATACAAGATTCATAAAAATTTCCACTTGATGAAGCAACTTTATACCAGAGAGACTATCTATCTCACTTCGCCAATGCAGAAGTTGATTCGTAACTGAATACTGATGATGATAGTAGTAGGTTAGTCTCCATTCTACAAAGAATTATCATATCGCTATTAGGTCAGCAATTCTATGAGTTACCCGTGAATTGGAAATTTTTCTCATACTAACTCACTGCAGATAGTACATCACGGTACATATTGGGCGTATTGATTATATTGAATTGAACCAGTCGTATTTCTCGATACATCTTTAGAGACAGTTTCTTTCAATAACATTCTGATTAATTTAGAAAAGAGCGATAAATAGGTTTAATCGACAAATATCTTCACAGTGTTGAATAATATTCGGTTGTCAGTGTAAAAAGTTATATTTTCTAATGCATTTTTCATTGCTTTTGAGGAAGGTTTCTACCTTTCCAACGGCAAACTCTGGAATATTCTTCAACTCTAAGGCGCTCCATCGTTGGCTAAACCTTCGTTGTTGGTATTTTTTTAAATATTTTATGCTTATGTACATTTGTAAGCACAAAGAGCATGAAACTGATTTGTGTGTTGATAGTCTCCTGCCAGTTATTTAGGGGATGATGTAATTTTGGAATGCCAAAATGCGAGGGGAAGCATCTGCCTCAAAGTGCATAAGTTTTCCGAAGTAAGAATCTCTTCTAAAACTCCGGTTAGGTAGGATAATGCTTCTTGCTCAGCTTCTAATTGAAAGTTACTTGTCTTCTTGCTCCTTTTAAGAACTTCAAATCTAGGAATTCTAGGAAATCTAGGAAAATCTAGGAATCTAGGAATATAAAACAATTGTAATGAAACAGATGCTTGTTCTGTTCAGGCATTTTGGGTATTGATGTAAAATCATGTAAATATTTGATCACTTGACACTTTTGCGAAAGGCTCTGTTATCAGAAACATGATGCAGCTCGTAGAAGCCACAACCTTTGCCAAAATGTATATCACCACACCATGCTGATTGAGCTCTTGAATCACCACTCAAAGAGCTCTTAAATTAATGTACCGAGAAAAATCATGCCGTTTCTGGTCTTTCTTAAGTTTTTGTGTGTATTTTATCTTCTTATTTACATTCTTATTTTGTAAACTTCGAAAAAGTAAAATACAGGACATGTTATTTTGTACCCGTGATAGACAATAAGGATATAGAGTAGGGATGAGTTTGTTTTCTTATTGTAGCATCGGAAATTCGGTCTTCCAGAATTAAAATAAATAGTTATATTTAAATAACATGGTTTTAAGTGAATGTGAAATGTTATTAACCCCTCCTCATTGGAGAGTGCGCTTTTAATTGCAGATCAATGCCAAAATTATTGGTTAATCGATACAGTGCCATAGTCACTTATTTAACAGTACCAATTAGTGAAATAAAACAGTGTTGGTAATTATTGTCGTTTCTTCATCCAGCAGATAATGTAATCACTCATTAAAACCGAGCTATGTAATAGGATAATGGATGCTGATAGTCACGTCCAGTATAATTTCGAATTGAGTGTACGTATTACAGCGTTGTATTGGGTATCTGCCATTCGCGATTTTAATAATAATGATAATATTATTATTAATAATAGAAGCTGTAGTTAATGCCTTTTTTATTAAATTAGGAGGGGCAAAAAATCAAGGGAAAAAATTCAGTTAAGAGCAAAAATTACGTTTTCATTGCTGTGCCCTAGATCGTATTGCTGGCAAATAAGTTGTGAAAGGGGTTGCCCCCTGCTTACTATAGGTCTCACGAGTCAATAGGTCTCCGAGTCAGGAGCCCTAGCCTCAAGAGACTGTAGTGCCAAGTACACACATACAAACTTTGATTTCATAGTAAGACCTGGGTAGACTCTTCCATCGACATTATTGAAGTCTTTTTACACTATTTGTTAGTAAAAGGAAAGTTAACAGAAGGTCGTATTGCACTCTTCTGCGTATGACGAGAGATTAGTTGGGAAGCAGTTACGGATGTTGTTTAGCGTAGTTCTTTAGCGAACGGAGCGATGCACCCCTGAATTACGAGTGGTCATTTCCTATCAGCTGCGATTTTCCGTTTCCACAAACCGGCAACAATGGAACCGCCTCGTATCCTTCCGCCGATGCCCTTTGCCGGTGACCTATCACTTCATCCCCGCAGCCGGTTGCCAGGAATCCTGGGAGAGCGAAACAAATGTAAACTGCGCGGCGGCGGCGAACGAAAGCGAAAGCGCGCGGCTCCGGGGACGGGCGGGGAGAGAAGGGCGTGGCGGGGCGGGGCGGGGCGGGGGGCGCGTGGCGGGGGAGGCGCGTGGGCGCGTGGCGCGTGCAGGGCGCGGCGGCGCAGACCCTTCAGCCCTTCGCGCACGCGCACGTGCTCCCCGCGCGCGCCGCCACGCACCCGCTCCTCGCCCCGCCCCGCCCTGCGAGTGGGGCGGCGTTGCCTGCCTGCCCACTTCACTCCCTCATTTGACTTTCTCGCTACCGCTTACGTGATAGAGAGAAAGTTATGTAATGCTGCGCGGAAAAACGCCAAATTTTCCCTTTAGAAAAACTCTTATTACAGGGCCCTGGTATCGAAAAAGTGGATAAATTGAGTTGCTAAATTTAACAGAAAAAATCCTCTAACACGAAGTGAACCCAAAATCCACGTTTTGTTAGTTAGTTTAGTTAATGCCTTAAGACGAAATAGGCAATTTGAATTTAGCTCAGAGGTCTTTTGTGGGACCTTGACATCGAAAAATCGAATGACGGCAAAACGTCTGTCCGTCCGTCTGTGAACTACGCTAGCGGCTGAACCGTTCAGTCGATTTTCTCCAAAATTGATATTCCTCTATCGATCTAGTTAATGTTGCAGCCCCTGGAATTTGAAACCGATATTTTAATTTTGAGGGGTACGCTACTTGAAGGCCCTGGAACATTTTCAAAATTTAAAAAATATGGCGTCATCGATTTTGATTAAATTTTGTTGTTGAATAGATGACAGAGGAACGTTTAGGAGAATGGGGCAAGTCTCCTTTTCATTAAAATTTGATTTTTCGAAAATTTTAAAAATTCAAAATTTTTCGGCGTCTTCCCACAACTACAATTATGAAGTTAGAAATGTTTCTCTTACTAAAATATGTTCTTTAAAGAAAGATTTTAAATAAGGTCGTGAACAATTTTTCGAAAATTTGAGTTCCTTTCGCGTAATTTTGCATGAAAATTCGGGCGAGAAAGTACGTGCTGTTTCAGCACCACTAGTTGTTATTTGTAAGAATGTAGAGTAATAATAATAGTAGAGTAATATACGTAATGACATAATAATAATAATAATAATAATAATAATAATAATAATAATAATAATAATAATAGTAATAATAAAAGTAGAGATACTACAGGCAATATAAAGACACAGTGCCGAGAAAGACCTACGCGATATTCGGACAGCGCCATGGCACTCTTCACTTGGAATGTCCTCACAGAAGCGATAAGGATCGCGAGGGAACCTGGTAGATGTTTTAGGCGCCGATAGATATCAGCATGAAAAAGGACGGGACCAAACCTTAAAGCTAGCCTCGATTCAAGAGAACTGAAAACTAACTTACACGAAAAAGTCTGTAGTACCACCAGTTTGTATTATAACATTGTTGGTGAGGTGGATACCTCGGTAAAAATGTGTCATCTGGATACGAAATATTTATGCTTTTATTACTGAAGTACCTTCCGACCGCATAGCGATCATCAGAGCCGAAACAATTTATTTGTAAAATTAAGGTATACGTGTAAATTCTGAAGCAAAACCGAACGAAGTGGCTCAGGGCATAGCGCGCATTCGCGAGGCCCGAGTTCAATCCCTGTGTCGACCATTGTGACCGGGATTTTCGTGGTTTCCCTTGGCGATCCAGTTGAATGTTGCGATGGTTCTACTGAAAGGCCACGACCTCAAACCCGGTGTCGCTAGACGAATAGATTTTTAGCCGTTAACTACGTGAAGTCATGAAGGTTAAGCGAATTCGAGACCTCGCAGGTTCCTGGTTGGGTGACCGACTAGAAACTAGACCGGGATCTGACGGCGCCGAGGCCAATTGCCCTTTACGGAGCATATAATGGCTAAATACAAATACTGAAGTAAAAGCGGCAAAGCAATTGCATTTATATGTTACTGTGGAATATCACAAATGGTAAACAAGCTTGATCGTGCCTACCTCGCAAGTCTGTGCAGAAAACGTTTTTCGAGTTTTGAGAAGCGAGAGATGTGTAAAACCAAAACGTTTAGTATTGAGGACACACAATTTCATTCAATCAGTACCGTGTAGATGGCATATATGCCCTTTCGTGTGAAGCATCGTACCTCATCACCTCAGTCAAGAGATGAAATCAATGATGCGGTCATGTAAGATCTAGTAATCCTTACTAGGAATCGTGGGAGAGAGGAAAAAATATCAAATGCGGGACCGCGAAAAGAAGCGTCAGCCAGGTGTCTGGTGACAGACATACCGTGTGAGAGGGGGTTATTCCTAAAAATCATTTAAAATTTTAAATCATTATGTCAATAAAAATGCTCTCCATTTCCACAACTTCAAAGAAAATAGCGTAACTTATGCATTAAATTTAATTTATATTAGCTGCAACCAATTAACATATTAATTTAGAAAGTCAATTTTTTTATATACAAGAATTTCAAATTGATAATTTATCTTAGAATTTAAATGCAAAAAATTACAAAACTGTTTTTAGGAGAGGAAAATGTTCATTTGCCGCTGTATTTTCACTATTTGCGCCACTCATACTCTAATTCGTCCTTAGTCTATATGCAGGGCTTCAACTGCCAAAAGTTGCAGCCTAAGTGGGCGACCGGTAAGCATCATAGAAGAAAGAGGAAAAGCAGCAACTGCTCTTGAAAACAAATTATTTTTGTTCCAATTATTAAATACGTAGTCCTAGGGCCTTTATTGACTTAATTCATTCCTGGTTATATCATAAGGCCTTTTGGGAGTGATATTCTCGAAAGTCGGATCGGAGAATGAGATGATCTGACCATGTGGATGAGGATAGTGGAGATAAGGATGCCGGAGAATGAAAAGAATCGGGAGATCCCCGAGAAAGTAGGAAAAATGAAAAGAACATACCGCGAACTCCCTTATTTCAAAGAGTGATTGTCAGTAGGTTTTAATCTGTAAATTCCAGGAGTTCGAATGGCTGTCTCAGATATCGAAGTTTAGCTATGTGACCGTAGAACCGAGAGTGGACCCCACTAGAATATTGTTGTAAAGTCGTGATGAAACATCGGCTAATCCAGCAACGGAAACTTTTGAATTATTATGGAATACTGTGGTTGTATCGTTATCATGATTCTTCAATAGGCATTATACGACCTAACGTTCGCTGGTAAACAGTGAGGCGAGATTTCAGCAGTAAAATTCGTGTTGATGCTTCCTGAGACGAAAAAAGGGAAGTACCATGCTGTTTGTCGGGATGTGAGGATTTGTGTATGTGTATCATGCATAACTCGGGCCAAACTGAAATGTTTGAACTCTAACTTGCAACACATGACAGGAGTAAAGTTTGTCAGTAGCGATTCAAAGACGATTAAGGTGGATGCAGGTGACGAGAAGAATAACGTATTATGGTCCCCTCTCCAAATGAAATGCCACTATAGCCTAAAGATATGAATCTGAAACAAAGGGATAGGCCTTATGACAATCCTTTGACCCCATTAACTGTGAACGTAGGCTTCCATGGCTGGAGTCAGTTAACTGCTTGGCTGTTCGGGAGATGCCGCGTCCTAAGGCACAGGTGCCAACGTTACGACCGCCATTCTGCGACCTTCCTCAGGGCGAAATGCCCCCTGACTCCCGCCCTCATTTAACACATTACTGCCTCAGAAGATATTCATGGGGATAATTGGTGGGGAAATAAATACATCGATTTTAATGAGTTGTTAAAAATTGGGTAAAATTCTTCAATTTTCTATACTCTATGCTAGTGGGGACCCCACTACTAATTTCATCAGTTACCAAGTCCGTTCGTACGTTTGTTTTGGATGCAACAAGCAAGGAGAGAGGTGATCCTTTTGAAATAGAAAGTGCCACAAATCGCGTAATTCTTCAGTTATTGTGGATGGAAAGTGACGTTCTTATTTCACCCGAGAGTCTCTGGACTTTCCGACGTTACTGTTAATGAATTCGCCTACTCTATTACTAGCTTAGAGCGGTGCCTTCGGAAGATATTTTCATGCTAAAAGTTTCGTTTGAGCTTTGCAAGTCCATTATCAAAATCAATTTTAAACATATTAGAGCTGCCCGGCTCATCCATTTCAGGCATATAAAGTTACATGAAATAATAATGATTGAACTGTTTGTTCTAATGTTATTTCATTACAAAATTATGGTTAATTATCGTCAATTTTATTAATCAACTTTCATATGAATGCTGGAGTTTACTAATCCACCGTTTCATCAGTTTTTTCGTAGGTGCAGTGAAACGATCAAAAACCGAAGTTTTCCTAAAATTCTTCCAGAAAATTCTTGTCTTATCGAGAGGAATCGAATCAGCTTTTGAGAACCTCTGTAGGAGTCTTGTGTCACCAAAAATGCGCTTCAGTTGCTCCAAATAGCAAAAACCCGTTTTTAGCAAAATTTCTTAGAACCTTCTGGATGGAGAAAAAAATGTTCCCTTCCAAGAGATCGAGACATGTGGATTACACTTCATTTGTTACAATTGGTGGTTCCGAGGGGGTTGAAACACGAGTGATGAATGGATGGACGCAAGTTACTCGATTATTTATAAGGATTTTACTTACATTTGCGAAACCTCTGAAATAAATGAATCGCTGATTGGAAAAAAAGAGAAAGTCCAATTTTATCAAAATAAGTTGAGATATACATTTTCCCGCTCACTGATTAGCGGAAAATATAAGGAAGTCCGAACACAAACAAAGACGTTACAGCGTGTTAAAAATTTTTAACTTTGCTACATTTCGACATTTGACGTATACCCACAAAAACCCATACTATGTCGTCTGTTCGGAATGGGTAGATGAAGTGGATCGTAAAACATACACACTTATCAAGGGAAATGAAATACGCTATCATTCGAAACATAAAAAACGAAAGTTAAGATAAATTACAAAAAGCTGAAAGACATTTAAAAAATTAAATGTATTACATCAGAATATCAGAAGTTTTATAATAACATAGTTCAGTGGCCCTCAAGAAATATTGCTCAATCTGATGAAGAAGATTCGTAATTTTTACTGGACTTTTAATTAAACTTATTTACTTACTATAACATCATTATAATGTATTACATTTAAGGCGATTTGTAGAAATTAAATGTTAATAAATCAATCAAAAAGTTGAGTAAAATATAAATAAACCTGTGTTTATTTCAATTTATTCGTGAATTACCTATGGGAGGATCATTCTTTTGAAAAAGGTGAATGTCCTACAACTTCAAATGAAGATAAATTCAAAAATATCAATCAAATATGTTAAAACTGTTTACTAGTAAGTAGAGGTATTTGTCTCTGCACGTTTGTAATGCATCACAAAAGTGTAGCAACAAAATTGTAAGCGTCAGTAAGTTTTTCTTAGTTTTTTCGAAACATAGGTGCACGGACTTTCTTCCATTTTCCAATTAGTGATCCAATTTCTACCTAAATTGTTAGGTTTTCTTCAAATCATTATCTCCATATTATTTTTCTGGGCTTGACAAGTCTAATATGAGAGAATGTTCAGTAAGGCACATAGCGACTCGTTTTGTTTACGAGTCTATGTTTTTGTATGTGAAGCGAGGATCATCGAAAGTAATGTGCATGTTTAATGCACACCACAAGTATTATTAATTACAAGTTATATTAAAACGTAACATTAACATAACATTTTCTAAAAGATCAGTAATTTCATTTGTATTACATACATTATATGATCTTGAAGTACCTCCAAGTTTTAATACTTTATTTACAATAATAAACACCAAGTTTTAATTTCTTATCCACAACAACTGAATTGACCATTTAGGGGCAGAATTGCAATCAATATGTTGAAAAAGAATACTGTCTTCCGTATTAATAATCGACCAATAATCGTTCACAATAAGCAACTCTATTTTGCTTCTTAATTCATCAAAAGTATTGAAAGATAGGTCTTTTCTCTCTAAGAGGTGCTTGTGCGATTCAAGTAAGCAGGACAACTAGGCAACAAAGAAGGCATTGCTTCATGAAATAGACGTGTATATTTAAAGGAAGACTGATTTTTAATCCATTATCATAATAGAACACTGAGTTCTACTCAATTCCTCACGTTCGAAAAAGCAAATCACAAAGCTGAACGTTAACACTGAACTTAGCAACTAACACGTGTCACTTTTCATCATAATTCCCTCACCTGAGAACACAGCCCTTAACCATGATTCTCTTAATTATCAACAAGTCACATGCAACTCAACGTACAAAACTGGATCAACTCTACTAGAACAAGTCGGCCTTCTCTAGCCGCCGTATTGGCATTAAAAAACTCCAGTCCGCAGGTCTGGTATGACTAGATGGTGTTGGTTTAATCCGCAATTGTTATTGTACCACACTGAAAAAGTTAAGACCATGAGAACTCACCCGCATTATTTCAAAATTTAATTCCTTCGCGGATAGTTTCCCAGTTAATTAATAAATAATGTAGTGTATAAACCTTGTTATTATATCCTTGTATAAATAGCGAATCTGATGGAGGTTCTTGACTCGCCGTTGATAAAAAAATCTTAGACCTGGTCATAATTATTTAACATTCAATTCTTTCGAAAGACAAATTAAATTATGGTAATTGTCGATAATTAGAGAACGATGTATTATCCGCGTTTTCTTGAGCCCTCGTTTCGCTAGATGTGAGAAGAGTGGGTGTTGCTTATTTCGTTGTCAAGACTATTGTATCAAATCTGTAGCAAATTTTTGATGCAAAATAGTTTCTATTACTCGGGAGTGAACATGTGTGGCAATTAATGTTAGCAACAACGCTCGTCGCTAACATATATTCTTAATTAAACAATAGTGAGTAAAAGAATGTGGGTAAGTATTCAAGAAAACATGCCAGTATAATACAACACAATACACACCAACGGAAACACATTGCAATTGGTGACAAACTTCCATGTTTCTGGACTCTACATTGCTTTCAATTTAAAATTATGTGAGCCGCAAAAAAGTATTTCTAACATGGGTGTAATATATTTACATATTGCTAACATTAGTATTTAATATTTTAGGCATGGTGATGTCTAAATAATGTAAATCGCATTAATGTACTTACTGTATTGAAGTATAAATTTATTTTTGTATTCATTCTCATCATATGAATTGAAAATAATTACTAAATGCGCGAAGCAATTCTTGTTTGTGGTTGGTTGTTTGAAAGCTATTGTTAATCGAAGTAATCAGTGTTCGTTAATATTCCGCCAACTCCAGAAGGGCAATGGAGAGCAATGCTCCCGAGCATTAGCATGCAGAATGTAACACGTTAAAGCGTGCTGTCATTCACACTTTAACCACTCACACAAATATTTTCAACTTCAATCCTCAAAAATCAAATATTTTGACCATCGTTAATTTAAGGGATCAAACACTTAGGAGTTGGTGGTTTCGGCTGGATAAAACTATGGATCAGTAATTTTTTCTTTCTAAACTATCTGTTTTATTTATTATTTTTGCACTTTTTTACCTTTTAATTTCTCAATTTTGCTATTTTAAATCCAGCCATTGATTATTAATTTCGAAGACAAGAAGGATACTTTGTAATTTTCCCTTTTCATTATTGCTAGTTTCTTAATTGAATGGTCTGTAAGGTCATTCTTCTAGAAAATTCCATTGATTCAAAACCACCACATAACAGTGGCATGCCCTCTTTGCATATTTAGAATGCTAAAAAAATATTAAATGTAGCTTGTTTATAATCAAGGGTGTTATGTATTGTTGTGCATACCATTTTCTTAGCCTTTCTTTTATTTTTAAGCACAACTTAGCCATTAGATCACTTCATAAAAGACTTACACCTTACACAATACAAAATACACTATTCATTAATACATTTTCTAAAACACAATATAATATACATTGATCGTATTTCATTAATTAGGCAACTAATATTTCAAATTTGAATAAATTAAGAAGTCATCTTGTCATTGAGCAATGTTTGAAGAGTTCTTGTTGGTGCATGCAGATGAGACACTCCAGTAAAATAAATTTGTTGTTGAGGCACGGTCATTGGACAATTTAAATATCGCTTTGGACTTTCTTCAGCAAATGTCGGCGTGTTAAATTAAAATGTCTAATTTTTTATTAATAATAGATTTCTGTCCTTTAGAAGGTCAGAGGAGACAACATTTTAATGTTTTATATGGGCTTCAAAAATTTGTGCACGAAAGTTTTATTGTCTTTTACAAATTACTTCATTGGAAACAAATCGTCGTCTATCACATCATAATAGGTCAATGAAGTTAATTCAACCAATTTGTCTCGTGCAAGGTATCCGTGTAAAATCTTCTCAATCACTGAAATCTTTGTCACATCTTCCATGTGTAAAATTTGTTAAAATTTTTAACGTAAAATATTCAAATACTAGATATTAAACGAATCAATCATGAGAATGAAAGCTGACCAATTATCAACCTTGTTTCCAGGACATTCTTTGGGTAATGAAAGGTTCCTAGGAATTATAACCGTACAATAAACGAAGCTGAATATAAATAATCGTTTTTGTTGATTAAAATGATTTCGATGCAACAGGAAACACTGCTTAATAAAGTTCACAAAAGTTTTAATCTAGTGACGATAATTCATAATAAAATTATTCATAATTATGATATAAGACGTTGAAAGGTTAATGATTTCATCCATGTCCTTTAGCCAGAACCAGTTACACAATCTATACACAATTTCCAAAGTAGTGTGTTTTCATGTGAATCTGTTCTATCAACCACCAATTATTCCAAGAAATCTTCAAAGTTACGTGCTTTTTTCTTGAACTCAACAATGTCCATAACACACTCACATATTCTCTTTTAACTTCCATTCATTTAAATTACGTAATTTAGTAACCTTTCTGGCAACTACGCTGCCACCGCTCTTTTACTCAAACTCAAAATACCTCCACTCTCCGTCAACACCTTAATATATTGCGTAAACCACTCAATAACAGTGTAATTCATACACTACTTCAATATGAATCATCTTTAAAGAATCGTCTGTGTACCTCTACTTCTATCGGTTGTGTTCTGAATCTAACTTCAGAAGTCGCCCCCATTGTACCCATTGCAGATTACGAAAACTAATAAGTTTGTGAATTAACTAATAATTCAAATTAAAAATAACTGAAAAGAAATAACACCTCTTCTTTATAATGGCTAACATTGAAGGTTCATTAGTACCTAAAATCGGTTCATCGTTTTCTTCGTCGTATTTCCGTTGTAATTTTTATCAGTATTTGATTTTCTGAGGAAACTGAATACTCTGTAGTTTTAAAAGAAGAAATGAGGCTACTTTTCGTTTTTCCTTCTTTGCTTTTATTAAATATGAGAGGTGTCAATTGGCATCCATGCTTGCTTTCGCCTTGGAAAAAATATTCTGTATGACAATCAACCGAAAATCTACAGAGAAACCCGACATCTCTCAAAATATATTCTACTCATTTTGTTTATTGTGTTAACTCCCATCCCGGAAAGCTTTGGGATAATTAATACTCCAATATTCCACCAGGCATTCCAGAAAGCCGTAAAATGGAGTGTATCCCTTCCTGGAGACTTAATGTGGCACATGATGTAGTCTGCCGCCATGACGATTTAAATCCACATTAAGGCAGCTTTCCAGGAATATCGTTATACACTCAGCGATTTCGGATTACCCTTCCTAGTTGATCATTAATGTGATGTGAGTTTCTTCTCGCAAACCTTACTTTAAAGTCGACAACCGATAATCTCACTTTAACACCTCAGGAATTTCTTGCCAAACCTTAGCAATGTGTCAGACGAGGAAATTATTAATATAAAGTAAAATAGCTTCGCGGTGCTCCGAAAGTTCTTCTTTTTTTCCAGTTCAAACTTCCTAGTATAAAGTAAATAATGAGTCATCAGCGCACCTGGAAAGGTTTTTTTTTTTTTTTTTAAATTTGAAAGTCACGTGTCTTCAAGAAGCCCTGTGATTGGTCTCAGCACATGATGTAACGTTTCATCACACGCGCTCTCGTCTTGGAAAATGTTTATAACTTTAACGGCATCCAGAGCCGTAGAGAAAGGTCCAGCATGAAGAAAGAACCGGTCATCAGGCGCGGCGTCGTTAGCCGAGACGGCGGGGCACGCGCCGCGACCCGCGACCCGCGCAGCTGCGTCTCGGGCGCAGCGATTCGCAGCCTCTCAATAGAGACGCAGCGGCGGCGGCGGTGGAGGCGGCCAGCGGCTCCAAGTAACGTCCGCGGCGCTGCTGCCCCCCTCCCCCTGACGCGCAGCGGCGACCGCCTGGCCTTGAACCCGCGCCCTGTTTACCGGGCCATCGATCGGCGCCCGGGCGCCGCCCCCGCCGCCGCCGCCGCCGCCCGCGCCCCCGCTCGCGCGCGGTCCTGCCGCCCGGCCGCTGCGCGACCCCGCGGGCGGCGGGCCGCGAGATCGATGCCTGCCCGCGCCCGCGCGCCCACCTCCGCCATCCCCGAGCCTCGGCCTCCGGAGCCGCCAACGGTCGCGGCCGCCCAGGTGCGCTCCCACGGCCGCCCCCCCACCACCCCACCCCCCGAGCGCGGTTTTTTGGCGCCCAACGGCCCGGGCGGGCGCGCGGGCCGGGACGGGTCCCGCGCGAGGACGCGGCCCGGGACGGGCAGTTGGCGACCCCGGCCGGACGCCGCCGCGGGACGGCCCGGTCAAGGCCCGGCCCTGCCCGCCCTGGCCCGCCCCGGCCGCGCAGGACCTGCCGGGCCCCAAACGGCCGCCTGGCCCGGGGGGGGGGAGGACCTGCCCGGCCCGGCCGCCGACGGCCCTCGTGTGCCCTTTGCCCCCGGTCCGACCGCTCTGAGGACGGGCGCCGGCATTCACTCCCTTCCGCCGCTCGCATTGCGACAGGTTCCGATCGCGCGGGGAGCGCGAGTGCGTTAATGAGACGTTCCGCTGACGTTTCCTGTGCGAACGACGCAACCGATAGCGCGACTGCCCCACAACAGCTATCACAGTCACTCCTTCAAAACAAACAACGCTGAGAAGCACACATCAGCTGAGGTCACGATAAACCAGAGGGGCGCTGTGTCATTAACCGATACGGGTAGTCAGTGAGAGTGCGTCGCTGGCCGGCGCCGCGGGCGCAGCGCGGGCGGCCGCGGGTTGTGTGCGCGGCATTTGCGCCCGAATTCCTCGCCGCGCGCCCCTCCCCCTCCCCCGCGTCCGCCCGCATCGAGCGGCCGAGGCCCTGACCCTGAGCGCGGCTAAATCAGGCGCCGGCGGCGGGGATGGGAGCGGGCGGGCGCGCGCGCGCGCGGGGGCGGAGCGGCGACGGTGGCGGCGGCCGCAGCAGCGCGCCGCGCCGCGCCGCCCTGCCTGCGCCTGCCATCTGGCGGCCGCACGCTCAACTGCGTGCACGCCCGCGCTCTGGCGCCGGCGCCCTCGCGACGCAACACGACGCGCCTTCGCTCTCCCCCCTCCCCGTGCTCGAACGCACTCGCGGCCGTTTCAACGCTTCGCGGCGCGCCTCGCAATCAATGGAGGAGCCACGCACTCGTTGATGGCAATGGGTAGCCTAGTACGATTCCAAAATAGACATAAAAAGCAATAAAAAATTGTGTCAAGACACACGTTCACAGCACGTTTCAGAATGGAAAATAAAGAACCCAAAAATATTTAATTTTTTATTTATACGTTATGGCTTGTTATTGCCGTCGATACGGAGCTTGATATACGTTGCATAACCTTAATTGAGAGGACCGTAGTTATGAGGGAAATATGCAAGTTCATTGATGCTTCACGTTCCCTTACGGAGGGAGAGAGGATGAGAGGGAATTATGAAAGGAAATTATGGGAGGGAAATATAAAAAGACAAAGTTATCATGTACTTAATTAGTAAGTAAGTAAATCTGAATGATAAAATTAGGTAAAAAATAAAATTATGTATGTAGCACGGGCGTTAACTAGTTCTAAGGATCTCGGGCGACGAAAACCACTCAGGCCAAAGGCTCTCGGGCGGTTTGTAGCCGCTCGATCATTAGAACCCTTCGTGCATAAATAACTCTTTTTGGAATTATCTCAATTTCATCATTTATGAGGATTGTTTTTTCTTGATGTACTACCCTTACACATCAAACTTTTTAAATAAATTAAATGAGTGGATGTTGACGGTAGCCTTTTATAAGCGAGAATTTCTGCTGCGTGGTCGTCGGACGCGTCCGGGCTTGGGCGGCGCACAGTGTGTAATTTTGACGATCTAGGAGGAAAAAATTAATAACTCTCTTTGAAATGAATTTCTCGTAGTTTTTGGAGGTCTGTTGTGTAAATAATGTCCAAATAAACAAATGTGCTCATAAAACTTAAATTTTTACAAAATATTTTGTAAAATATTTAGGAAATTTGAATACTTTAATTAGCCCTCATGACAGTATACGTTTTTCAAACGCTGAATTTGTTTAACTCTATTGGACATAATATTTGAATTTTACAAAACACACTATGCAAGAAAAATAAAATGAAAGTATCCAAAAATAAAAAGCCGAAAATGAAAATATAAAAACAAAAATTAAGTGAGAGGAATGTACAACAAATATTTACAAATTATTTTGAAACACTACCCGCGTATTCTTCTGATGGTGATTCTTCTAAATATGCCGTCTCTTTTTTGCCTTATTCCTTCATTCTAATAACACGAAAAGTTCATATTTCCCTTTTTTGGGTGCAGTTATAGTTTTGGCGCTTATGCTTGACTTGAATGGATCTGAGCTAATAAGCAGCCGGTGGAGCAAATTCATATTTGCGTTTGCTCTTGACCCTCGTTTTTCTAGTTATTTTTTGCCACTTTTGCTTTATTTTCTTCTACTCTTACTTGCCATGTTCGTATTTCTGAACGATAAGAAATGTGCAAAATGCACTCAAAATCAGTTTTTTGTTGACGTATGTGTACATACTGGCGGGTTGAAATATTGATATCCATCATCAAAGCAAGTGACAATGATGCAGGCTTTTGGAGAATGGAACTTCGAGCTTTGTTAATTGTAATTCTCCTATTGGAAGAGGCTTCACAGAACTCCTTATCTATAGCTGCCACATATCTTTTTGTCATACTTCCTTAGTTTGATTTCAATAGCTATGGATAAATTTTCTGAGCTAGTAGTGTCTACAAAAGGTTTCAATTGTATGGTTTTAGCTTTAATCCCACAGTACCTGAAAGACTCATAAGGTCTTCTAGCTCTATTAATTTTTACATTTATTTGTGATGGACCTGGGACTGACTTTAACATTTAATCAGGAAGTGTAAGAGTTTCTTGTAGCCAGGACGAATTATATTTCAAGAACGACTTTTTACTTCTTACGGAGTTTTGCAATCCGGTTTCAACTTTTGGACAAATACATCTAATGTAAGACTTAATTTTGTTCAAAAATGCTTTGTGAGGTTCTATAATTCCTAATTCACGTAAGAAAACATTTAATACAGCTTCAGATCTCTTATCAATTGAATTTGTTACTCATATATCAAATAACAACCTGCGGGTAACTTGAAGACCCTTTCTTTAAAAATGTGTATATAATTCAGATAAGCAGGTATAAGCAGCTAGTCTTTTCACGATTAAGAACCCAAAAGTACTAGTTTTAAAATGTATATGGCGCGAAAGGTGTATAATGGTGTATAATACACTAAAAGTCTAATTGAATTTAGAGAACGTGTAATACATTCAATATAAATCGCTCACCTTTTCCATTAACGTTTTTAGGGCCCATCAAAAATAAATACTTAAATTTTATCCACATAAAAATAATCGTAAAAGCATGTAGATTACTAATAGTAAACCCACAAATCACAGAATGAGACGAGTAGTGTATTCCTACCAAGAGAACTTTACGGACTGAAAAGGGCCATTCGGAGCTGAGCGCTGACGGAGCGGCGATGGACGTCTTTGGACATGCACCATGGGGTCCTTGTGACCTTCAAGAGAAAACTAACAACGTTTCCACATAGTTCAGACATACTACTACACAGAAATATAACAATTTTGCTATTTCAATTCAGTCCAAAATTGAATTTTTTCCAGCTAGTTGGCCAAAATTACACACTGTGCGGCGCGGCGCACGCGCTGTCGGAAACAAACGAAGGGCGGGGGCGTCCGATTGGAGGGCGGCGGCCCTGCGAGCGCGGGCGGGCCCTGAGTGAATGCGTGCGTGCCGGGCTGCGTGTCAGGGGCGCACGCAGCGGATCAATAGCGCGCGACGCACTGCGTCGAGCCGCCCGACCGCCCGCCCACGCACCCGCCCGCCCGCGCTCAAAGGGAGCCCTCCGATGCTCATCGCGGTGCTCGAACCCCGACGCGCGACTGGGAGAGGCGTGTGGGCGATGCGGTGTTCCTGACCGATGCAGCCAACACAACTCGCACGGCGCTCCCGTGGGCATTCTCGCGCTTTGCTCTTTGGAGCAAGCTAGACTGCTGGCAGTCGTCATTTTGGAATGTACCGCGCATTGATTGCTGTTTATTAACTGATAATGTATTACTTAATTTTGGAAAGAAATGCAATTTAAGTGGTGATACGAACATTGACACAAAAAAATGTAGGTATTCGTGATTCTCGTTATGAAACTTGTTAGGCAATGAGTAATTATGACAAATTCGTTATTTCTTTTTCAATAAATTAATCACAGTCTTAAACTAGCATTGCCAAACATTTAACAACCCCTCATTCAGCATGAGATATAATTATAAAACCATGGTTGTCATGGGGACTCTTCATCTTAATCAAAGCTTTTGCAAAGGCTCTTGCAAGGCCATGGACTCTTGCAAGGACTTGGTCTATGCTAGAGTGGAATAATATAGGGCCTGCTGCACTCGGGCAGAGTTTGTGACGTATTAGAGGGGCCGCAAAACCTAAGTTCAAGTTATCACTAATAAATTTCACTAATAAATATTTCTAAATTTTAATTACATTTCAGAAATATTTACTACAAAGGTTATATTATGAATCCTATGTAGAAACTTTTCGGACATTCTTTTAAAACAATCGGAAACAAGCCCGAAACGCCCAAAATCCAAATCCGTTTGAACGGTGGCGAGACGAGCGAGTCTCGCGGGCGGCTTGTGGCGGCGCCTAGCGGCGGCGCGCGGAGGCTGAAGCGGTGGCGGCGGCGGCGGCGGTGACCGCGCGCCCGGAAGCTCCCGGAATCGAGGCCGCACTCTGCTCCGCCCCGCCTCGCCTCGCCCGGCCCCGCTCCGCTCCGCAGTGGAGGGGACAGAAAGGAAAAGCGTCGAAATCGAAAGGGGCGCCGAGCTGCCCGCCCCGCCCCGCCCCGCCCCGCCATCGCCTCCGCCCCTCGCTGGCCGTGGGTTTCTCCGCGCTCAGAGAGAGAGGGGGGGAGGCGCCACCGCGCGCCGATGGCTCCGGGAGGGGGCGGGGAGGGGCGGGGAGGAGGAACGCGATCACGGCTCGCGGGATAAGCCTCTTGAGCAAGAGCCTCACTGGTACCCGTTGGGTCTTCTGGAGAAAAGTCAATTTGGGGGCAATATTTTTCAGTAGAGAGTGCCGTGTTTGTAAGACTCTGCAGAGGAAAATTGTCAATACGTAGACGTTATTTGTAGGTAATTTTGTGTCTTTCATTTAGAATCTATTTTTGTAAAAATAATAATAATAATAATAAAAATTTTAATTTTAATTTTAATAAAATAAAGAATAGAAAATTGTTATTGAAATTAATGGGTGTTTTGTATCATTAAATGCAATTTATCTCAACGGTGACATTGTCTTTGAGTTAATGACAGTCAATAATAATTTCCAGATAAACGATTTTTGAACTTTGCTAAATACGAGAGTGCCATTTTCCATCGAGTCCAGGAACCGTGAGATCTTTAACAGGTTTCTGGATAAGACATTTTCGATTCTGACTCATGAAACAGACCAATACTCTGCCAAGATTTGGATCCTTGGCTCAGGTTAAAAATCCTGAGGTGTATTGATTATTGAATGTATGAAAAGTAGCAACAGTGTGAAAGATATCAGTTTTAAAACCATTAATGATTCTGTTAATAATTGCGAAAGTTGGACAAACATTTTTTTAATGATTCGATTCGAACCATATTTCTACACAACTATCCCATTTGACTGAAGGATTGTTTTTATATCAGAGATCCAAATACTTACCCAGAGTGAAAGACTAGTGCCCGATTGTAGTTCTTTATTTAAATCACTGTGATTAGGAATAAGATTGGTGTGACTTGGAGCATAATTATTAATTATTCTTTTTAATTACTTTAACGTTTATCTTGTTTTTTTCTTTATTCTGTATTATTGCAAAGCAAATGATCTGTCTTCAAATAGATTCGTTTCCATTTTTATCATATCGCGATACATATTTAACGATTATCTCCCGTAATTGTCTACTTAACATTATAGCACAGTAGCATTACAATTCAAACAAGAAAGTGAAAAAAGTATCTGAAACGAGAAACGTTTAAATGTGCTTTGTGATGTAGAAATTTGTGAGAACTGGCCGTGTTCAAGAGGTATTTGTTAGCGATGGTCCTTAGACAGTGAGAGTGGACTGCCTTTCACTTCTGTCGTCGAAATGAAAGTGTTGAGCGAGGGCTCCAGGTCCTCGCCCGCGCCCTCACTCTCTCGCCATAGACTCTCGGGGGAGGGGGACGGCCGACGGGATCCGCAATCGAATCTCCCCCAGTCGAACAAATCATCGTTTCTACTGATTTATATAGGTTAGGTACATCTAAGGAATCTAAGTATAAAAATATTAAGAGTATACATCGATTCCATTTGAAAATATTTGAGGTTCCAAAAGTATATTGTGAATAATTTATAGAAAGTATTGTATTAAGCATACTACTTCCTGATCCTCGAACGACCTCAATAGGAGTATAAGATAGAATTTTGCAATATTGCAACGGCGCTTGTAACCTATGAATAAAGAATTGATGTAACGGATTATATGATAGTTTATATGAGGAGAAAAACAAGCACACTCCGTTTCTGGATATTTTCTCTCTCTCCGAATGTATTAGTTTGTGTCTTCACTTGTGACTGAGAGGAAAGGATAGCCTCTTGGTATTTATTTCAAGACTGGTACGTTGTGTAGCTGGTAGGTCCCGATTTTTTTGTGCGGCATGAGACAGCAATAGGAGCCCTCCAGCTGGGTACACTAAATTGTGAGAAGGGATCTTTTGCGAAAAAAAAATGTACCTGAAAACGATTTTACCTGTTGGAACCCTACCTACCATCGACCTCTTGCCCTGCATTCTATGTGGCCCTGCTAGTCCCCGAGGGACTAGTTCCAGAAACCCAGTAGGCACAGACAATATTTTTTGTACCGTTTCGGTTATCTGAGATGTAGACACAAAAGAAATTACCCGGGGAATCGGGAGTTATTTCATTCGGAATGCACGTCGGGTGCATCAGACTCGAAAAATCTGCCTCTGTAACTGAGTGTAGGGAAGCAGGGCCCCATTCTAAGAATGCCACGTGGGTAGAACGCAGTCTGTGTGTTATCTCACAAGAAGGAAAAGCAACTCCTCGGTGACGAATGCCACAGAATCGCGAGACTATCTTATCGCCGCAATGAATTCTCCTCTCGGGTACTATTTTTCACCTACTCACCATTTTGTCTAGACGTAAGTGCACACTCATGGAAAGTTTTTTTTTTTCTTTCTTGCCGCATGGCCTAACGCGTGACAAGTTCTCAAGAACTGAAGCTGTTCAGCTTTGCAAATTCTTCAGACGCTACGTGGTTCGGTTTCTCCGCACCACTCCGGGTGTGAAGGCCAACCACTACTGTGGGGCCGATAAACCGATGTGTGTCACAAGTATGCAGCTATCGGGTTGTTGCACTTAACGAACTGACAAAGCACTGAGCTGAACTTAGCTCTTAAGATAATTACATCAATTCAAGGTGAACTTTCGAGCAATTAATTTTTAATTTTCAGAAATTCTAAGTATTGTATGAAGGATTATCATATTCACCAAAGTATATGCGAACATTTATTAAGACACAATTTATACTCAGAAATCGTGATATTTATTGTATAGAAATAATTTATTATTGGATATTGTGAAAAGACATTTATGAAAAATATTTGAATACATGAGAAAGTATGAATTGTCTTAGGAAATATGTAAAGTCAATAAATCAAGTCTTAAAAAATAGAAATACATTACTGCCTTTGTGAATTAGACTGTGAATTCCAGATCAAATCTGATAAGAAGACCTTAGGAAACCAATAGGTGTCATCGTCCTAAAGAAAGACTTGTGCGTGTAGATTAGTTCCACAATCAAGAACGTCTTTCTATCCCAAAATTAGTTAATCCATTCTTCCTTCGTAATTGTTGTAAAGGGCTTTTTATGCGTTCTGTTGCCTAGCATTACCAATGTGTTGTCATGTGCCAATTCTTTCTCATGGTATCTATTTTCTCTTAAGTTTAAGATATTTATATCATATCTGATAACAATGTTTCTTTTATCGAGCATCATTGAGTAGCCTACCAAAAATACCAAAAATCTTTCAGCGGCTTCAGGTTTCGTCCTTCCTTTCCCTTCTGTATCCTGTTCTCCCCCCCGAACTGATTTGTGGTGTAAACGAATATCCTCTTGGCCTATATACCAAATTGCGAATGGAACAACGCCTGTTGGTGGCCGCCTCCGGGCGAGGGCTTCGAGGTGGATTTCGGGTTCCCACGCGCGGGGCGGGGCGGGCCCTCGCGGGCACCCGTTCGACCGTTGCGCCGCGCAGGTAGAGGCGCGCTTCGTTTTTTGCCAGTCGCCGCCCCGCGGGACGCGATTCCGGCCCGCCCGCCCGCCCCGGGAATGCCATCCCGGAGACTCGCTCCCATTACGCCAGGGGAGCCGCGCATGGGCTGGATGCCCTCCGCATTATGCGCTCTTCCTCTGCCGTGCTCGTCCGTTCAAACACTATATGGTGTCGTTAAAACATTACTCAGTTCATGGTTGTTCGAGACTCTTCCGTCCTTTTCTACTCAGTAAGGCTCTGTCGTGCTCGTCCGTTCAAACACTACATAGTGTCGTTAGAACATTACTCGTTTCGTGGTTGTTCGGGACTCGTCCGTCTTTTTCTACATAGTAAGGCTCTGTCGTGCTCGTCTGTTCAAACACTACATGGTGTCGTTAATACATTGCTCAGTTCATGGTTGTTCGGGACTCTTCCGTCCTTTTCTACACAGTAAGGCTCTGTCGTGCTCGTCCGTTCAAACAACTACAAAGTGTCGTTAGAACATTACTCGTTTCGTGGTTGTTGTTCGGAACCCTTCCGTTCTTTCCCACAATGTAAGGCTGTTGATGGAAATTTTGTATCCACGAAGTAATACAGCCCCCTAACTGATTGTGTATTATTTCAGTGCGCGATAACAATTAAAACATTTATAATGTCTAGTGTAAGAAAGAGGAGAATCCTAATAAGTGCTCGTCTGTTCAAACACTACATCGTGTCGTTAAAACATTACTCGTTTCGTGGTTGTTCGGGATCCTTCCGTCGTAATACGTTTTAAATACATTGCAGTTATAGCAATCTTTCGAAATTTTCTATGAAGCTTTCTCATTAAATCCATAAAAAGAGAGAACCAGCACGTTGACATCTTTAATTACTCCTACATTTCTAGAACGTTTCCCAAACCCTAATCTTCTTTTAAAATCCACGTCTTCTCTTAACGGTCCGTACCATTGAGGAACACTCCCCACATACCTCTTCCCCGCCCCCTTTCTCTCCACATCGTGAGGAACAGCTCGCCATAAAGCAACAGCGGGACGCGTGGAAGAGAAACCCGCTTCCGAGAGCGTTGGAGGCGACCGTTGGCCGGAGGGCGGAGGACGGAGGGCGGAGGTCGCCGTCGAGAGTTGCGCCCGCTTGAACGCGCGCCCTCCGCCTCTGGGAGAGCGCCCAGCGCTGCCATTGGCCCACGTGCCTCGCGGCGCGCACCTAACAGCCCGCGCTCATTGGCTGGCGACTCGACGCGCCACGACGTGCAACAGGCCGTTGACTCCGCTATCCACTCGAAGCGACACAATTAAAAAAAATCATAAATATTTGAATGAATAAATAAATATGTAAACACGAAATGCTCTTGGGACTAGGATGTGGTAACTCACCTCAAGTGATTTTTAGAAGTGAAGCAATTCAATTCTGTAAATTAGGCGATCAACATGAAGGGCATATTTACTGCATTTTACAAATCCCATACATTGCATAATATACTGCAATGCACTAGTTCGGCAATGGCTTCGCAAGCTTTAGCCGAAAAGGAAAAGGTTAATATATCTATTTTGCTTCAATGTCTTACCATTAACTAGTTCCAAGCGCCTCAAATATCGTAGTTAAGAATCGAAAGACAAATGTGTTATTTTACAGGAAAATTCTAAATCTTTTGAGCTGAAAAGCATTATAATAAATTATTTGTATTGTAATATTTTATTCGAAATGTAAAGATATTAGTGGGAGAAATGTGAAATGAAACTATTCATTCAATACATTCAAATTAAAAAAAGCTATGAATCCCCCCACATCGCCTCACATCGTTTCGAAAACTGCGATTACTGTACTGACGACCTGTTGGATGAAACACCAGTAAATTATTCCTGCAACGCCCTGGGCAAAATAACTTAGCATATCTCCACAATGAAGAATAGTATTGATTTTCATTTGTACACCGTTCTGTTGCATACTTAAGTTATTAGCTAGCTAGTTGCATACTTTAGCTGCAATTATTCGACCAAGTTCTGGTTACCGCCATTGGGTTCATTCGCCCGCTCTCGTTCCGAGTCATTGTTTGCGAGAGCAAGGAACTGCGCGGGCACGTGCAGACACGGGACTGCGCCATGTGACCGAACGGCCAGAGAAAGTGGCTCGGAGCTTCTTACTCGCTCTCTCGCTCTCACTCGGAGCGCTATTGGCTTCGCTGGCGGCCAATTGACTTCTGTTATATTGATCTCACCGGAGAGGAAATAAACTCGGTTTTACTTTCTATAATACGACATTTTCCTTAAAACCAGTTCTGCAAAGATGAGTCTTCTTCAGTTTCAGTTTTACGCGACGTTAATTCTAATTTGAAGGGTTGTGGGCATAAACATGGCCACCCGCAGTATATAAATAATGAGAAGAGTTATGAAATGTACCTGACAAATCGTTTATTTTGATATTGGGATATGTTTCTGAGCGAACGATGTCTAGTGCCATATAATAAAGTATACTAAATCAAAATAAAGTTTTAGATTTGTTTATTACTGTCGGTAGCGTTTGTTACGCGACGTTAATTCTAATTTGAAGGGTTGTGGTCAAAAACATGGCCACCCGCAGTACATAAATAATGAGAAGAGTTATGAAATGTACCTGACAAATCGTTTATTTTGATATTGGGATATGTTTCTGAGCGAACGATGCCTAGTGCCATATGATAAAGTATACTAAAACAAAATAAAGTTTTAGATTTATTTATTACTGACTGGTAGCGCTTGGGCAAAATCAGTTTCATGTGGGTTACCATATTCTTGCCCACTTCTCTCAAATGGGTTTTCATATCGTTAATGTGCACCAGTTTTCACTGAATATTACTGCATTATGTTTATAAGAAACTGAATGTTGTGACAGTGTTCTTGAAATTTTAATCTTTCTAAATTATTTTATCCGTTTACCTGTCTTGAGCTTAGCGATGCTTCAGATTACTTCAAATTCACATGAATATGGATAGTGGTCATATGTTTTCACATGATATCAAGCATTTTTTTCGCTCAAAGGATACCTATTGAGAAAATTATACATTCTATAGTTAATCATAAAATAATTCCTAATCGGGAAAAAACTTTCCCACATTCATTGTTCGATTAAAATTATTCATTTGAATGTTAGACATGTTGGTATTGTGAACTGGAATAAATCTATTACACGTTCTGAATATTAATAGAAAATAAAATTAGGAATTGAAACGAATTCGCATTGTCACGAAAGCATTAGATACATTTCCGTATAATTCATATTCCACAGTTATATGTTCCCCGATACATTCAGCTGTAAAAAGAACGAAATTCCAGTTGAGTCTAGTACCATCGCAATCACTCTGTCCGTCTTCATGAAGTGCGCCGCTGGCTGTTCGAACGACGCGCGTCTCTCGGGCGGTTGCGGCGTCGTCCGCCGGGCGCGCTAGTGGCGCCGTCAACAACTGGGGATCGAGGCCGCGGGGTCGGTGGCCGCGGATGTGGGACGCGCGGCGGCCACCGCCGCCACCGCCGCCACCGCCACCGCCGGGGCGCTTTCGCCCGCGCGCGCCACCGCCGCCGCCGCCGCCGCCACCGCCCGCCGCCGCCGCCGCCAGCCGCCACCGCCGCGCGCGCACCGCGCGGTTACGTGAACGGCAGCGGCGGAGCGTCGCGGCGAGAAAGTGAGGCCGTCGCCGTACTGACACGCTTCCAGCACTTTCTCTGCCCGGCGCGCCACCCGCCCCGCTTGCGCCACCCGCCGCGGGGTCGCCGCCCCCCCCTCCCGCCCCGCGCCACCCCACGCCGCCTTGCGACAGGGCGCGCGTTGCAGCAGCCTCCTCCGAAGAGCCCGCGCGCCTGCGACCAGCCGCGGACCCGTCCGCACACCGATCGCATGCGATCCACCCTCGCCCGCGCGGACGGCATATCGCGGGCGAAGCCACGCCGCCCCGCGAGCAGGCGAGAAAGCCCAAGCGTTGGAAACGCAAGTCGCTTGTCATGCAGATTGACGCCTTTCCTGTTTCCTGGTTTTGTCCCGAACGCGTGTCGAAACGGCGGCGACCAATTTCCAGAAACGCGCGCGAGGAGGTTGCGTCCCCGCGCGTTCCAGAAACGCGTCCACTACGTCGAAGCGTTTACCGCGGTCCGCACTAGCGCGCGTAGAGGGGCGATCTGGAGCGGCGATGTGCTTGGGAAAGAGCGCGGGCTGAGGGAGTGGAGAGGGGGGGGGCGGGGCGGGTGAGTCGGGCAAGAGGGCAGAACCCTTCGGCGGTGGGGGTGGGGCGGGGGCGCATCGGCGGCGCGGGAAAGCGGCCGGTGGCGGCGGCGGGGGCGGCGGCCTATTGACTAACGCCGAAAGTGTGCCGACCGCTGGCGACCGCGCGGGGCCGTCGCCCTCCCCGCCCCGCCCCCCGCGTCCCGCCCCCGCCGCCCCCCTGGCCCTCGCGGGGGTGGCCGGCGCTCGCGCGAAAGCGGCGCCGCGGGGCCAACGGCCTCTCCGCCGCCGCCGCCGCCGCCTCCTGGCGCCTGCCTGACGTCACGGTGCGCTCGTTGCTGCTGACTTGTTGATTTGGAACGTAACGGCAAAAAGGGCGAGTGTGTAATAGAATCATGACATGTTACGATAATGCTCTTATTAATGCGAGAACGTTATGAGGTGTAAGTGTTTGTGCCGACGTGGTAATATCGTTCACCGACATTTTTGTGGACGGTTCGAACATATGCGCGGCTGACATTCCAACGGTGGGTCTTTCCTCACCATTGTGAGTAGGCGGTCGTTGTTTTTGCAATAGTTCATCGCTCTCGTTTTTTTGTTTCTTTGTGAGAAAACGTTGCCCTTCCTGGGGACCAGGCTTTGGCGTAATCTTACTTTTGAAGATGAACCAGAAAAACTGACTCATGAGTTCTTTGAACTCCTATACCTCTTTCAATAACACAACTGGGACAAAGGAATATTAAATCCCCGTTTCGACAAGCCATTTTGAAGAATATTGTAGAATGATAATAGTTGAAGGTCGTGGGGCAGAAAAAAGACAAGAAACACCAGCCACAGCAATCTTCCCTCTTTTCTGAAATCTCGATTTTAATGGATGTGCGTCTTGTACTGTTACTGCCCCAAGCCCTTCATAAAAATGAACAAGCCATACTGATAGTAACAAAATAAGTCGTGCTTTCACCAAAATAGATAAATATTAACATTTACAATTAGGGGGAGACTTACTGTGACTTGGTGGCTTATCTTCGCACTGCCCCAAGCCCTACATAAAAATGAACCAGACATAAAGATAGTCACAAAATAAATCACACTTTCACCAAAATAAGGAAATATTAACATTTACGATAAGGGGGAGGCTTGCTGTGGCTTATCCTGTTTCTGCACAAACAGAAATTTCCGCATTACTTTAATGAAATGTAATTAAAGTAATTATCATGAGCGCACATTAAATTTAATGTACACATGTATATTAGGAAGCAAGAGTCGTAGATTTGTGGTCATTTCAGGAAGAAAGGAAGGAATGATCTTAATAGACTGGTATGATTACGAATATTCGATAAGAATGATGAGAGGCATGGGCGACGGGAGAACCTCTACATGAAATCTACACTGATTTTAACTTGTGCATTAAATTTAATATTGAAATTGATTTAGGTTCTTCCTGTCAACCGTTGCCAGAATTGTATTGCTCTTGACAAGGCACGCACTGAATGTGCGAAACGTTGAGCTAACAATAAATGTATTTAATGCAAAAGTTTAATTCCTGGAATAAACATAGGTTGATCCTTTATGGTCAATACATATTATATCGTACCATCTTCACATCTAATCATTAAATTTAATGTACAAATATATTAAGTTTTTAAATGTACAATGTTACATTAATATTCATGTTCAATACATTAATCTACATTAAATATTATGACATTTCTGACAGTGTACCCCAAGCCCTTTGATTCGCGGAATCGTCCTTATCAACGTTTTGGCGTGCCACATTCGGGAAAGTGAGCCATGGAAATGAGCGCGTCGCCGGTCGCATCTACACTGATTTTAATTTGTGCATTAAATTTAATGTACAAATATATTAAGTTTTTAAATGTACAATGTTACATTAATATTCATGTTCAATACATTAATCTACATTAAATATTATGACATTTCTGACAGTGTATCCCAAGCCCTTTGATTCGCGGAATCGTCCTTATCAACGTTTTGGCGTGCCACATTCGGGAAAGTGAGCCATGGAAATGAGCGCGTCGCCGGTCGCATCTACACTGATTTTAAATTGTGCATTAAATTTAATGTACAAATATATTAAGTTTTTAAATGTACAATGTTACATTAATATTCATGTTCAATACATTAATCTACATTAAATATTATGACATTTCTGACAGTGTATCCCAAGCCCTTTGATTCGCGGAATCGTCCTTATCAACGTTTTGGCGTGCCACATTCGCGAAAGTGAGCCATGGAAATGAGCGCGTCGCCGGTCGCATCTACACTGATTTTAATTTGTGCATTAAATTTAATGTACAAATATATTAAGTTTTTTAATGTACAATGTTACATTAAGATTCATGTTCAATACATTAATCTACATTAAATATTATGACATTTCTGACAGTGTATCCCAAGCCCTTTGATTCGCGGAATCGTCCTTATCAACGTTTTGGCGTGCCACATTCGCGAAAGTGAGCCATGGAAATGAGCGCGTCGCCTGCGCCGGTCGCTTCCTGGAGCGAATGCGTCCCGGCGCGGTTCGTGGGCCGTGGCATGTGGAGCATTTTTGTACTGAGGGCGCGGGCGCGGTCGCGGGCGTGGGGCTTCCTGGGCCGCGCCGCGTCACGGTCCTGCCCCTACCCCCCCCTCCGCCCCACCACGCGCTTCCGTCGCCCTACTTGCGCGTCCCGATCGCCTGCCCTTTGTCTGTGTCGCCCGCCCGCGCACACCACACACGGGAGGTCTCCATAAACAGGAGGTATACTGCGATTTTTCTGACTTTGCCTCCCAGCACGATGGAATATGTCGTGTTATGTCGCTTCTTTGTCAGCCGCTAAATATCGCATGATCGTGACCGTATCAAGCAGTGCTTACGCTGATGCGACTTCTGGCGGTACGACGGAGAAAGACGTGAAATGCCGTGTGATATTCCGTCTTGGCCATAGGGTCTTGAGAGGTAGAGTTAGAAAAATCGTACTCTTCTCTGAGAACGAACGAACGAATCAGTTTCTTTATGTTTGCCTGATCCCTCGCGGTGTCTCTTCGAAGTATGGGAATCTGGTGGGTTGTTACTTTTAAGTATTTGGACTCCTCTCCCCCGTGCGGGGATGGGGATCGGGAGTCTGGGTTGTGTGTGGACGGGTTATTTTGTCCATGGAGAGAAGAGTTATTTTGTTAGGGATTTGGATGACGGGGGTGGGAAAGAGGAGGGACGGGATGGGGGAAGAAGTGGGACTGTAATAAAGGACCACTTTGAACAGGTTGGGAAACAAATAAACGTCATGCAAGGCGATGACTTTGGAAGATAATGCCATTTACCAATGAGTTAACTATAAACGAGTAGACTGAGAATATGAGGGCATGGGCATAACCCACTGTTATTTTGGCAACAGTGGCCAAGCAGTATCTGTCAAAGCGGTCCCTTCTTATGGTAACCTTTCTACATATGTGAACGATAACTCCTTCTGTTACCACAAACAGGCCTTGAGCACAGTGTTAGGCAATTGGGGAAACCCACAAATTGTCAATTGTGTGCTTCTTTTAAACCTTTATTTCCATGCGAAGGCTCTGTTTATATACTAATTAACTCTGTCGATGTAGTTGTTGATTAATAACAAAGGATAGTAAAAGTTAACTTAAAACAGATTTACAGAATGTTCCACAGGACATTGCATCTAACTTTGAGTATTTTAATTAGAGCTTAAACATCCATTTAACAAAAGTATTTCACCAGTATTTAATTATATTTACTCTGTTCTGTGCCTGGAGGTTGTATTTTTCTTGCGTCAAGGGAAATCGATTGAGCTCTGGAAGTCTGTCAACGAAGGTTTTGTGTATACAGTATGAAAAAATATCACTTTTGCTGTGAAAGAAAGTGATTTCTGAAAGGATTTTTCGATGAAACTCGTCGGTTCATTACGATTGAACATTTTTAACGATTGTGAAGATAAAAATATATAAATTGTATTCAATTGCAATTGGAAATTCAAAATTATATTTGATTTATTTCTGTACAGTTTGAAAATGTACAGCATAATATGGTCATAAACATGAACTTGCACAGATGTCCATCCTCTTTTCTGAAGAGACGCTGAGGTTCCAGAAACAAATGCCAACCGACCATCGAATAAGCTCCGATCCCTTCGTGCCGTTTGGAAAGTAACGATCGATTTATCCTCCCTGACCTGCCCAATATACTTCGGTTTTTCTTTCTTGGCGCGAGGGGGGGGGTGTCATCAAAATGGAATATCTCACGGTATTTCGCGCCGTTCTCGGTTGTGCAGCCAGGAATCGCATGATCGCCCGCACTGCTCGTATAGTCGCGATCGTGCGAATCTTAGCGGCACAACCGAGAACGACGCGAAATACGTGAGATATTCCATTTTGATGACACACCCCCACGCGCCAAGAAAGAAAAACCGAAGTAAAGACAAGGCCCGCTCCCAATGAAAAGGAAGTGCCCGGATGATGCGCTAGGAGCGCTGGCGGCCGCGGGGCACTTGCTCCACGTCCAGCGGCGCCGCGGCGCGCCGCGGATAGGAGCGGGCACTTTCACTGCAGCGCAGGCGGCGGCGGAGGCGGCGGAGGCGCGGGTAGCGCACGTGTTGTCATGCCAGCCACCACTTTTACTCTCCTCGCCGCGCCGCGTCGTCGCGTCGCGTCGCGTCGCGACGGAGGCCCGGGCCCGGAATGCTCGAGAGAGCTATTCTGGCGGTAATATCCCTGGAGCCCGCGCGCGCTGCTCGCTTTCTACACGATCTCTTCTTGGCGCTGGGCTCGCAGGTGCGCGTTGACACCGGACGGACGAGGAATTCGACCACCCACTGTTTATTCTATGGTTGTCATTGGATATTCTGAAAAAGAAAAATATTGAATTTCCTCTATGGTTATTTTATAGTTTCATTCAAGTATCGAGTATTTAAGACCATTGGCGGACCCAAGGGTGAGGGTGGGGGCCCATGGCGCTTCATCCTTTATCGAAACCCCAATACATATTTTAAAATTTAGTTTTTACTAATTTCCTAACGAAAGCATCCGAGATAGCAATTGTTAACGTGATAGACATTCACTGTGGATCAACAAAAAAATATATTTTATGTTCAGCATTAATTAAAAATTCTTCATAATCAAAAAAAGAGCTGGATGGACACTATACCTTCACCCCCACTACACACACTATAGAGACAAAAATTCTGGATTCATCTTCTGTTTAAGACAATGGAATTAATTTTTTTAAAACTATTTCGATTTATTAACTTTTTGATCGTTGTGTTTCTTATAATTCGCCGTAATTAATACAAAAATATCTCTATTGTACAATACCATATCATGCACATATAAAACATTTTCAAAAATGCATTATTGTCCTTAGCGTGTTCGAGTATTAAATCTTGGCGTGATTGCAAAGACTTTTTTTCTCTGGACGCGTGATTGATATTTTTTATTAAATGTACGTCGTGTTGTAAGCATGCATAGGAGCCGCTACAATAATTTCTACTTCAGAGTTACGAGAGGCATGTTGTGGAACCAGTGGCCTACTCAGATAGGACAGTTGAAGCTGTGCAGCCAGTCGGAACCGAGCAATTGACCGTAGTGGAAAGAAACCAGAATTTTTGCTGGGGTGAAACTAGCATGGAAGTGACAGAAACAAAACCATTGTACCTTGTTTATTTACTTACTCACTACATTCAACCTAGGTAACGCGTATTAAGAAAACAGCAAGTATATCATAAATACATAGAGGGAAAAAACATCTTCTTGATATGATCTGATTGATAAATATATAATTAGTTTCACCAATGTTGCTGTAAACACGTGTTACGTAGGCAATGGTTGTCTTTTTACTAAAAGTCCACTTCGAACTACTGAAAATATAGTTCTGATATTTTAACGGTGAAGCGTAAACAAATGTAGGTTTTCGTTTCGGCGGGGCTAGAACAAAAACCAGACCGGAAAACAATGACGGCAGCGGCTGGAAGTGGCGCAGAGAAAAGGTAGGAAGTCTGTGAGCGCGTCCCCGGGGGAGCGGAGAGAGCCGCGGCCCGTGAGTCAGAGGCGGTCTGCTCCCGCGCAGAGGAGAAAAGGAGAGGAGAGCAGCGGAGGGGCGGGGGCGGCGCGGGGACTTTCGCTGTCGGGGCGAAAGCGACGCACGCCCAGGCGCGCGCCCGCGACTCCCTGCGCCCCCCGCCCCCGACGGCCCTGTCGCCCCCGACGGCCCTGTCGCCCCCGACGGCCCTGTCGCCCCCGACGGCCCTGTCGCCCCCGACGGCCCTGTCGCCCCCAACGGCCCTGTCGCCCCCGACGGCCCTGGTGGCCCCGACGGCCCTGTCGCCCTCGACGGCCCTGTCGCCCCAACAGCCCTGTCGCCCCCGACGGCCCTGTCGCCCCCGACAGCCCTGTCGCCCCCGACGGCCCTGGTGGCCCCCGACGGCCCTGTCGCCCCCGACGTCCCTGTCGCCCCCAACAGCCCTGTCGCCCCCGACGGCCCTGTCGCCCCCGACGTCCCTGTCGCCCCCAACAGCCCTGTCGCCCCCGACGGCCTTGCCGCCCCCGACGGCCCTGACGCCCCTGTCGCTCCCGACGCCACCTACGCCCATGACGCCCTCGATGGTCCCTAGGCACAAAAGAACCCCAACGCCCCCCACGGCGCCGTCGGCCCTGACGCCTCCACCGGTCCGGACGCCTCCTCCCCCTCCCATACTGAAAAAGGCCTTGATGGACTCGACGTCCCTCTCCCCCCGACGCCCTCATCACTCCTAATGCCTATGACGTTCTTCGAGAATTCTGAGCCACCGACGCCCCCACCACTCCTGCCGCCCCTGCCCCCGCCGTCCCTCTTGGTCCCTCCGCCCCTGACAATGTCCCTCTCGCAATGGATCCACGACGCCCCCGATGTCCCCGCATGACTTTCGACACCCCTGAAACCCCCTACGTCCGAAACGTCCCCGGCTCCGTCGCTGTACCATCGCTCCCGACGTCACCGCGCTCCATACCCGCTCTCTCCACGGCCTTCACGTGCTGTCCAACCCTTCGCGGTCTTGGAGCTCCCGACCACGCCCCACGACGGGCATTTGGGCCTTCATTTCGAATTCGAAGGAAAACGAAAGCGATTCTTTTCCATCTCTGACTTTTTAAAGCACATTTTAACCCCCTTGTCAGTGTATAAATGTGAGAGTCAGTCCTTTCCTTTCCTTCCCTGGATCCGCACGTGCATTTCTCGTCGTCGTGACAAGTGCCTTCTGAGTCCATTCCAACCGCCGCGCTGCCAGACGCGATTCGCGCGATGCGATTCCCCTCCACGCCCCCACCCCCCGCGCGCAGACGCATTTGGCTCCGGCGCCGCTGACGCCACCGGCGCGCCAGCGCTCGCCCCGAGAAGTGGGCGAAAGCGCGTAAACGGAGCGTTTGTTGTCTTACAGGAACGCGCTCCAGTAAATGGACGGCATAATTTCAATGTTGTTTCTTTTTTAATCACATAAAAACAAATTTATCTATTTGACTATAACAGGGCAAAGTCCAATTACAATAATCAGAACAAAGAAATTAATGTGTGCATTTGCAAAATATTCAAAATGTATTCAAAGAAACATGTGAATATTCACAAAATAGCTACGCTTTTATTTTATTCTTTGAGTATTTTGTTCTGCGTTTTGGAAGGATTCGTTTAATTTAAATACTTCAGTTAGAAGCGATGCCTTACAACCGCGTAAAAGAAGAAATAATTTAACGTAGAATTTACGACCATGATGAAATAAGGGATGTAGTTCACGGATTAATTGAATTATAAACAATTAAACAGTCAGTTTGCCAACGTTTCGGAATCTTTTAAATTCCTTCATCAGGGCAAGTATACAAAAAAACAAGGCATGAGGACATCAATATAAAATTACATACACAAGTAATAATGCAGTTCCTCTGAATGGCATAAGTACAGAGTGTTAGGGGGTGTCGGGAGGGTGTTCGTCTCGAGCGGGGGTGGGCCTCCCCGAAGCGGCGCGAGGCCTTACGTCAGGCACGCAGGCAGGCAGGCAGCGAGCAGGCAGGCGTCGCGCGGCGGGTGACCCGGTCGCCGGGCGTTCACCCGCCGCCTTTGGGGCCGAGGCCGCGCGCCGCCGCCACCGCCGCCGCCGCCTCCGTTGGCCAACGCCACCGCGCCGCGCCGCACCGCGCTGCGCCCTCGCTCCGGCTCTGCCGAACCGCCTGCCCGCCCGCCCGCCTGCCTCCTCCTGCGCCGCCCTTACGCACGCCGCCGCCGCCGCGACGCGCGAGGTCGCCGCGCGCGCACAGCACGCTCCCACAGCGCAGTCGCCTTGAATGCCAGCCTTTTCGGGGGCGCCGGCGCTCTGACGTGGCCCGCAGGTCCGCTTCCATGAAGCAGTGCAGGCCAGTGCTGGGCAATTGGGATTGCGGTGAAGGGGGTACTCAAACAGCAGTTATTGTTGGTTTCGAGAAAAATACCTCCGGCCACTGCTAGGCGATGGGGTCCACCAACACTCCGTACGTGAGTAGGGATAGGCCACGATTCAGTGAGACACCGCTGGACGGTACTAGGCAATCGGAATTTCGTGAAGGAGGTATTCATATGGCAGATATTGTCAGTTTCGACGAAAGAACGTCCGGGCCGTGGGGATCCAACAATGCTCCGTATGTAAGTTGAGACATGTCCACTTCCAGAGAAACACCACTGGGCATTGCTAGGCGATCTGGATTTCGTTGAAGGAGGTACTCATGCGTCAGATATTGTCAGGTTCGAGAAAAGAACCTCCGGGGTGACGGGGGTGATAAGGTTCATGTTCCGTACATGAGTGGGGACGGGATCGCTTTCAGAGAAACACCGCTGGGCAATGCTAGGCAATCGGGATTTCGTTGGAGGTACTCATACGTCAGATTTCGTGAGTCCTCGCGAAAAGTACCAAAAAAACTTGATTTTGCCGTACGGGACATCTTCAGACAATATCTTTTAATATTTGGGGAATGTGTCTCCTCATCAATAAGTTGCATTAGTATTTTACTTCATCAGTAAAGAATATTTTTCATCGTCATGACCATCACTGAGAAAAAAATGAACTATTGATGGAAGTTATCATGAAGAAAGAACGGGAAACGGTTTGTTCATTCAAGAATAACTTTTCATTGAGTAATATTAACAATATATTTTTTCATAGTTCTTGTTTCGTTGTAAGAGCCTCAAATAAACGCCTACATCTCTGAAAGATTCTTTTGGCTATCATAATCTAACTTCATGTACGTATTCCCTCTAATTTGCAGTTCTTGAGCTACTTACCACCATACTAAGATTCAAAGAGTCCGATATGCCAAATAGTAAATACTAGTAAACCCCAATGATTGAATGTTAGATTTAATATTTTAACAAAAGACATTAATCAAACGATAAGCGACGAGAAAAAAATCTTATGTAATTGCGAACAAGGTTACAGAAGTTCCCATAGCGAGTAGTAGCCTTGCGAGCACAAGCCACTGACTCCCGTGCGGCTGCTGGGTAAGTCGGTCCTGGCCTTCACGACTCGCGCGGCGTCGGGTCGGGTCGGGGTGGCAATGCCCCCGCTGTCGACACCCCAATCGGCGGCCCCTGTTGCTCCTCTTTTGCGACACGAGCCGCGCTGCAATCGACGCTGCTCAATTTTCACCACCCTATAGTGCGTTCTTAGTAACTTTGCCCCTCAAGGCCCGTCTTCACGATGGAATATGTCACGGTATTTTGCGTCTTTCTCAGGCCTGCCGCTAGATATCGCATGATCGCGACCATATCGAGCTGTTTGCGATCATGCGACATCTAGCGGCACGAGTGAGAAAGACGCGAAATGTCGTGTGATATTCTATCGTGGCCGTAGGGATTTGAGGGGCAGAGTTATAAAAATCGCACTATAAATGAAAATGTCTGATTCTCATGTAAACTTTAGTTAAACGATCGGCTTTCCGATATGTTGATCCAGGGAGTTTCGGAATCCAGAAAGAAGTCGAATTGTTATATTTTGAATGAGAAATTCGTCGTTAAGAACAAATAACGATCCGTTTATTTTCATGTTATTACATCATCAGAGAAGAATGTATGCCTGTGCAGTAATGTCTGTGAATACCTACTAGAGTACCATCCACATCTGCACTTCATTGACACGATCTATTGACATTGTACGTGGGTAATCTCAACAAACAAATTTCGGAGCTTTTTACCCCTTTTTATCCGCCACTCAACGTACAGGCCTCAACTGGCTAATGTGGTGGGCTAGGGAATCTTATCTATTGACATCGTTCGTAGGTAATCTCAACAAACAAATTTCAAATTAATAATATTTTTTCATAGTATATGCTTATTTCATAATAGATGCTTTCATTGCGAAAGATGTACGTGTATTGGGGGTTTTTTTACCCGATGTTTGTATTCATTTTGCTACCGTTTTCCTCGTGAAACAAAAGTAAAAGTGCAGCCCGCGTGTACGTCAATAAACTGACCGTGGTTCAAAACCCTCGAAGTAGGCTAAAGTCGCTCAGAAAGATGAGTGGAAAGCACAAGAAAAGAGCGCGTGAACTTTCTCGCAGGTACTTTCCCTCTCACCGAGGAACTTCCTCGGGCGAGACGTACGGTCGTTGGCACTCGATCACTCCGCGAACAATGCCGCAACAAGCGTGCGAAGTTCGATTTCTACTGTGATTTGTGGCACACACACACACACACACACACACACATACACTTTGTTTTTACATTTCATAGTAGTAAAAAATGTTTCGATATTCATCCATTCCTTAATAAAACGTAATTTATTATGAAAATCTTGTCTGTCGTTCTCAATTAACAAGGATATATGTTTTGGCCATTCATCTGACGAACAGATTGTTGAATAAAAATATTGCAGTTAATATCCATTTGTTAACATTTCAACAATGCGACGTTTCGGGGCTCAATTTGCTCCATCATCAGGCTAGAAACAAACTCATATTTCTATAGCACTGTACATTTTGTGTAAAAGCACATAAGAAGGTACTCAACAAAAACAGATTTGAAACTCACCTACTTCAAATTCAAACTAAGAAATATATTTAAAAGAGAATTTCTTTGGAAGTTTCCAAAAGTTGCAAGAATCAAATGTCCCAGCGGTCATTGCGGACAAAGTGTTGACAATTCGCATGTGTAAACCGACACACCCAAGCAACTTGATCCTAAGGATGTGACGAATCTGAGCCTCAGTCATCGGATGGTGAGGGGTTGAGTGAACGTTTTCCGAAAGAACATATGTATTCGAAGTGCATATCTTAGTACACCCATCCATTATATGTTCAATAATTAATTATTTTAAGACAGATCGCGTGAGTACTCATACGTAGTGGACGAGACATGGAAGTTAAAACATGGGGTTCGGGCATCCCAAAATAAATTGAAGATAGCAACCATTACATTTCAGGATTCTTACTCAAGAGAATCACTTAAATAATCACAAGTATATCCTCTCAGTGTAAAAAGGGAAACGGTTAATGGATATAATCCCGTGGCGTTCAAATAACAAAGTAGCATGGAAACTCGACTTTCTAAGGAAAACTATTTATCTACTAATGACGAATTGTTGGATGTTACATTCAGTGACTAAATTGAAAGATAATAGTATCAGTTAATTCTTGTTAAGTTTGAAAAATGCAATATTTTAATTTCTCATGCATAAGGTAGAGTAAATACTTAAACATTATTAATAATAACAACAATAATAATAAATAAATTGTCAATTTGTTTGTATTTATTATTCATCCTACAAGAATTTTACTAATCTGTGTACCAAATTAATATGGAAACGCGTACCCTTCGAATCGAAATCCAGAGGAGCTAGAGACGAAGCCAAGAAAATAAAAGCGAGAGCGCCTGTCCTCCCACTCCTCCCACCGCCACCCCCTTTCTCCCACAGCCTCAGAGGCCAGTGCCTCCTGGCCGGCAAGTTTCGGTCCGCTTTTGCGCTATCTCACTCTTGATCGTGGTGCGAAAACATCCGTTGCACAAGTTTGAATCAGCTTTCCGCGTATACACTTTCGCTAGACACCCACTCCTCAAACTCCTTACGCTGAGTGTCGCTCAGAGCCAGCATTGCCGCTGTTCCTGCAACGACTCTGACCGGGCGGTCCTAGGCTTCGAGTCCAGACCTTGGCGGATTTTTGATAGTAACTAGATAGCTGAATCGAATTCACCCGCTGTCTAGAGGATATTCTAGCTGACGGTTAGAATGATCTGATCGTGGTGTCTCCGATTAATACCGCGGCGAATGCCCGAACAAGTACCTTAAGAGACGGACCACGGACCGCGCGCGATCTTTCCATCCCCTTCCTTGTCCTATTCTCTCTCTTTATATACTTACACTTAAATGCATTGCATTACCGGATACATCAGAAGACTAGTCGGGAACTTGAACTTGTCCCGGTTGGGGCGGTGCCCCGCTGGAGAGATACCTGGATGCGGATTTCACTAGCAATAGGACGTGAAGGTCGGCGCCGGATCTCACCATTCAGCGGGGGGGAACACCGCCACCTCCAGGCATTAAAAATCACTTCACTAACGGGACTAATGCACATTGAGGTGAAGTGCTCGGAAACATTAAAGTCCATGCGTGAAGTGTGCTCAAGGTGGGGAGGGGAATTAGCTGAAAGCTATGATTGTAAACTCACTAACTGATGTAAGGGTCTGTTTTGTAGAGGACGAATACGCAAATGATTAACAAATTGTGTTCGCATCTTCATAATTCCTTAGGCCTTTAAAACTTCTGATGAGGTTTTAGTATATCGTAATTTACATTTTTTAAAGTAATGTTTGTCTTTAACTTAAAGATAATGTTCATGCAAGCAAAATGACTAATGGAAAATCCACTTTGAAAGATCAAGATAATACAAAATGGAGCATGATGTAGTGTTCTGGTTTAAAAGTTTGTAATACTGTGCTCTTAAAATTGTGTTATTACTCTCTTTGTGAACAGATCTATCATTATTAATATTCAAGTCAATAATAAGACCTGCCACGATATATGCCTCCCGGCTTGGCGCAGTATATCACCAACTAAGTTACGAAAATTTCAGATTGTCCTATATAAACAAAGATTCTCAGTCAAATCTCCATGGTTCGTATCAACCTCCCAAGGAATTTCAAATCATATCAATGTCTGAAAATATAACCAATGCACCCTAAAAATTCTACTCCTTCCTATCTCCAAGCTCCTTCAGCATCACTACCTGCCACCTGGATCAGAAAGCAAACCTCCAACTAGGCATCCGATCTCGAAGGACTTCTTCCGTTCGCTATAAAAATTTGGATCTTCACCATTGTCCAACATCTCCCATCGATTTCCCTCTCTCCATACTCTGATCGTATCAATTTAATATTAAAATCGATAAATACGAATTGAGAGGTAAGCCCTTGTGTACCACAGTCACCCGAGGATGATCCAATATATTATGCTATTTGAATGTGTAATTAAAATCCTCGAAATGCATTACCAGGGGGTAGGGTGATCAATAAATTGAAAATAATTGTGTTATGCGTTTTCTTTCTCATTTTTACCAATAGTTGTACTTCATATGGTTTCCAACTTAAAATATATTTTTTGGCTTAAAAAATTATTTTTTTAATTTCGATCAGTTCTGAGTGATGGGTGATATACTAGTTGAGAATTAAAAAAGAACGGTATACTCGCAAGTGAAGGAAATTAAATTTTGCTGGAAGAAATATGACATATTATTCGCGATGTTTGCATTATGTGATGTCGATGAAGCAAACATTATTATCAAATTAATGGAATTATTAGAGTAGTAATAATCATAAGTGCATTTTTTTTAGTTCTCTGCTAAGTCAGTTGTAGAGACGTTTAGTTCTATCAAATGCAGCAGAACAAAAGAAATGTGTAAACAAAGCGTTTGTTTGGAAGTATTTATCTGTTTACTTCCACTTCACCCCTGAATCAACCCTATCAGTGTACGTAATGGACATAATGACAGAGCATATGTAACTTTAGTTTCCTGAAATGATACACAGTAAGCAAATATTGTTGGTTCTTCCCTAATCGCGAATGAGACCGATAACACAGGATTCCTTGAAATCTATAATATTTAGCTCTCTCTTATCAGCGCAATGAATTTCGCGAATTTTTAACTTCTTTGATCTATACTAAAAAATAATTCATTTTCACCTTATTTTGAAAATTAACTCGTAGACGGAACTATATCTGTCATCGGATTTGCTGAGGGTGTCTCTAAATAATTGTCAGTTATCTAATCTTGAAGAAAATTTGTAGAACATAAGGCCATGGCCATTTACTAATAAAACACATGCTAAAGCCATGTCATTGTAACAAAGAAGTAAAATATGAAGTATAAAGGTTTGGTGTGAGTACTGGAAAGACGATGTCCGAAAGTGTCTGAACCAAGCTCCAGGAACAAAACCCATCGTGAAACAAATGAACTCTGTAGGATGAGAAGAAAACTCTCAGTCCTTGCAAATTCTGTTGTAATCTGTTGACAGACATTCTGAATTGGATACAAATTGATGACGTCAAAAAGGAAACTCATCGATGAAATGACTTCAAATTAGTTACGTTCAATTTTACCGATATTACAATAATTAAAATTGTAATCCAGAAGTCTGGGTGGCGTTTTACTCTGCGCTTCCAAGAGGAAATAAAGATTTGAATATTGGTCTGGAGGAACCAGAGACGAAGCGAGCCCTGAGCTGGCATCGCCACCGTTTCAGCAAGAGCATCTTCGCAGAAGGGACGAAGCTCCCATCTCGACCCGGACACTCTCCGGCGAAAACACCACAGAGAGCGGATGCAGCGAGGGTGGTGAGGCGGTCAGCTGGCGGTGATGCAAGGCGCTCACCCGCTGCCCGCGAAAGCAGCAGAGAAAGTAGAGGCAGCAGCGGCCGCGACCGCGTACTCGGCGCCGACGAAAGTGAAGCGATGGCAGCAGCGGCGGCGGCGGCGACGGCGGCGGCGGCGAAAGCGGCCGAGCGGTCGACGACCCCTCGGCCGGGAAGTGAGTTAGTGGGTCAGCGGCGGCGACGGTGGCGGCGGAGTGGAAAGTGGCGGCGGCGGCGGCGGCGGCGAGCGGCGCGGGGGGCGGGGGGCGACGCTGGCGCGCGGCGCGGCCGCCGCCGCAGTCCCCCTCGACGCCCTTCCGCGAGCAGCAGCACGCCACGCGCCTCCGCTCGCGCCGACGACCACGCTCTCCCGCGAGTGCACCGCTCGTCGCCGTAGGGCTCAAGGGACGAAGGGCCGCCGCTCGCCCAGTGTAGTAGTCGCCGCCGCCCGCCCACCCACCGCCGCCGAGGGACCGCCGAGCAGAGGCCCTAGGGCCCGCCCCCCGCCATGACGGTGAAGGAGCTGGCGGCCGCGTGCGTCGGCCACCCGCAGCTGCAGGACGCGCGGCCCGCGGCGGCAGGACCGCCCTCGCCGCCCGGCTCCGCGCCCGCCGCGCGCCCTACGCCCTCGCCGCCCACGCCGCCCTCGCCGCAAGACGCCGAGCAGCTGCTGGGCCGCGTCCTCGCAGGTAACCACCACCGCCCTCGGGCACGTGACGCGCGCGACAGCGCTGTCATCCCTCCAGCGCCCTCTCCGACGCGCTGTCATCCCCCGCCCCGACCACCCACCCTTTGGCACGGCCCTCGCATGGCCCTGGCATGGCCCTAGCTCGGCGCCGTGGGGCGTGTTGACAGCCCTCGCCGCCGGCCGGATTTATGTTTCTGAGTACATCTCACCCTCCTATGTGTCCTTTCTCAATAGCGAAAGGTGTCTTGCAATTTATTGTTTGCCAAGGGTGGGTGCTGAGATGTGCAGGGGATTGCTCTATGATTACACCCACCTCCGTGTCTGACAGTTCGCTCAGAGGGGCATGTGAGCCCTTCTGGGCGTCCCGAGGGCACGGAGAAGGGTTTCGGGCGCTCGCAGGGCGCTCGGGGTGCCTGGGCGCAGGGGCGTCGGGGCGCCAGGGCGCTCAGCTGGGCGGCGGGCGCGCGCCCCCGGTTTCACTTTCGGCGCCGCGATGTGGGTCACGGGGCCCCGCGCGAGGCTAGGACGTTGCTCCCGGGCCGCGCGGCCTTCTCGCGACGGCTAGCCTCGCGCGCGGGGCCCGCCGCGGCCGCGCCGCGCTGGGGCCCGCGTGGGCCGGAGAGCCGGCGGAGGCTTCGCGTCGGCGGGGCCCCGCGCGAGGCTAGGCGCGCGGTCGTCGCCCCGGCAGAGCAACTGGGCCAGGCGGCGAGGCCGAGCGCGGGGGCAACGGACGCCGCCGCGATGTAGGTTACCCGCTCGCCCCCCGCCCCCGCCCGCGCCCGCCGCCGAAGGTCGCGCTCGACGCTCGCTCGCTCGCTCGCTCGCGCCCAGCGTCGCCGCCGCCGCCGTCGCCGCCTGGGTTTCCTCATCCCGCGCGAAAGCGAAGGCTCCTCGCTCGGCCCCTTGGTCCCCCCGCCCCGCCCCGCGACGCCCCTCGCCGAATCGCCCAGCGCCACCGCTCACCCCCGTTGCGTCACGGGTGGCGCCCCGCCCCTTCGGCCCCTGGGATGGGGGTGCGGCCAATACCCGAAGGGTGCTTCTGCTCCGCAGTTCTATATTTACGTAATTCTTTGTTCTCAGTTAGACAATGACTCCCCTCTCTTCCCAAAGGAGAACCAATATAAAAAAAATCCACATTGTCACCCCCTATTTTCAAACAACCATATTATTTCCTTGAATCGGGATATCCTCACCTAACAAAGAAGATATTATCATTTAATTATACATCTTAATAAATATGTTGGTATTGCGGACTATACCTTTTCGCAGAAAATTTCCCCCAATAAAGTCACCCTTTTATCATTGTCACTCCGATAAAAGGGTAATTATAAGAGAAGAAACGAAAGTGCCTCTCTAATGTCGTAGGTTAGTTAGTCGACCCTGCTTTAACGGAATCTGTTACTCACCCGTAGATTACGTCACAACCGTCACCGTTTTTGAGACATTACGGACCTTGTCCAAGTATGACTCGAGTTTTGATTTGTCAGATGGCTTACGGGAGGGGTCATGAATCGCTTCTTTTATGACTTTCTCTAAGACTGCAAATTGTCAACAATCATTGTTTACATTGGGGAAATTCAATTCTCATCATTTGTGAATTTCAGCTCGCTTTCAAAGAATTGTTAAAGATGATAATATCCAAACTACTATTCGTGATGGTAAACACGTATTACTGATGGCAAAAGTTAATAACAATGATAATGATGAGAATTTAATTTTTCTTCTTACAACAAACTTATGAAACATTATAAACTAGACATACTACTTCAACAATAAACTCTTGTTATGAACTTTTATAAATTTTATAAATGCCATTTAGGGGGAAGGGTTGCAGGGTACAAACAACTATTTAGGGGAATTGTAGGAAGGATTGGAGATTAACAATTTTTTTCTGCATTATTAACAGTTATTTTTGTGTTGTTTGTAGTCGAAAATGGGTCCAGAAAAATAATTTTGCGTTTTTAGAAATTTTACTTCTTCACACTCAAACACACACACACACACACACACACACACACACAACGACATTGAGAGATCACAGGGGTGTGTGAACGAAACCTAGAGACAGAACCTAGGGTTACATTCCTTTGTTTCATTAGGTTGGTTTGTCCGCGGACTTATACTTCGATTTTTCTATAGTGGCCGATGACATTAGGTCACTGTTACGCCTCCTGCTTTACAAAATTAATATTTTCAACAGTGGCAAGCACATTTGTGAGGCCATGAGCCCCAGAGGTTCAGAAGGACGTTGATGAATTAATAAAAAAAAAAACCTTTTTTTTTGGTAGGAGGTGTAACAATGACCTTATGTCATCGGCCATCATCCGAAAAATCGAAGTATGGCTAAATGTTGGTCGGCTAAATCGAAGTGTGGCTAAATTCTTAGTTTGGAGAAAACAAGGGTTAAATTATTGAGCCAGCTCTTTGTCCTACGCTCAACGCTATTTCCCAACGCTTTTATTTTGTTAAGGAGGCAACATTTGAATTCGGTTGTTTTACAAAATATATATATATATATATATATATATATATATATATATATATATATATATATATATATATATACTTAACTTGTTTCAGTACTTAACCGAATTTTGCCAAAAATTGACTTAAGAACTTCTACCCCGTGACCACAGATTTATATCCCGTTTTGAAGAACTATTTTAAGAAGTCGCTCGTGAGATGTCGCGCGCGGCGGCGCAGGGGGCGGGGCGGAGGGCGGCGGCGACGCGTGAAAGGCGCGGCGCTGCGAAGAGGAGAAATTCGGCGCGCGCGCTCAGGCGCTTTCCATTTCGCGGCGTCGAAACCGAGAGCGTTGCGACGACGCGCACGCGCACGCCCTCACGCACGCACACGCTCCACCCCCCACCCCCGCCCCCGCCCGTGCGACCTTCCGCCCAGGACGCTGCCCTTCATTGTACGCCTGTCGCCTCTCGAGACCTCAGGTGGGGGGGCCCCTTCGGAAGCATTCGCTTCGCTCGACGCGGGGTGGGCGGCTGTCGCCCTTCCGGCCCTTTTCAAGCAGTTCCTTGCCCTTCGCGCCCGCTACCTGGCGCGGTGGACGCCGACCTCAGGACCCTCCTTTCAGGGCGCAGCCCTTCCTCCCGTTCGGGAGCCACCCACCACTTGCCGCCCTCCGCCGCCCTTCGACGTCTCTCGTCTCCTCCCGACCTTTTCTGGAGCGCAGGCGCTCACCCCGTTCCCTCATCCCCCCGAACCCTTCGCGCCACCGGGTCCCCTCTCCCGGCTTCGACGTGCCGGCGCCCTCCTTCGGGCGCCCTCGGTAAAAATACGCCCCCGGAGCGGAGGGGCGGGCGCCCGTGACGTCAGCGCGTTTAAATGCCCTCCGCGCCGCCGCCGCCGCCGCCGCCGCCGCCTTCGTCGCTCGCGGCCTCAAATCGGCGCCGGGTGCGCGGGTCAACGCTCTGGCGGAGGCCCTAGCCTCGCGCGGGGCCTCTCGGCGCAGCGCGGTGCGAGACGCTGCGCGCGACGCGACCTCGGCGCTCGGCGCGCGGGCAACGGCCTAGCCTCGCGCCGGGCTCCGCCCCACTTGCGCGGGGGCGACGCCCGCCATGTGGGCCGCGGCCGCGCGAGCGCGAGCGAGTGCGCGCGAGCGAGAGGGTGGGCGGGCGCCTCATCCCCCGCCCACCCCACCCCGCCCCTCCCCGCCCGCGAGGAAAGCGCGTTCGCTCGCTCGCTCGCTCGCTCGCTGGCGCGCCAGGGGCGAAAGTGGCGCCCGCCCGCCCCGCCGCTGCCGAAAAGTGAAAACGTGCCCCTCGCGCCCCCTCATCGGCCCACGATGCTCCGGGCTTCGGGAGAGAGCTGGAACACTACCAGGATGCTGAGGAATGGGGATCTTGGGGCTATCTTCCATCGCGTTGTGTAATTTCTCTCGTATTCCAAGAACTAGGTGCGGCCTAATTCAATTTTTATTAACTGAAGATAATTTATATTTACATAAAATATTGGCACTGATCATGCCTTTGACTGGGGGGATACTTCAAATTTATATCATTGCGAGACCTACAACATTGCTCTTGGTTGAAAAACCGAATCCAATTGACATTGCTTTATTGAATTTTCTTCCGACCTATTTTCGCGACGACTACGTGCTCCCAGTTAACTTCACGTGTTTAATAAACTAATTGTGTAATGGCAAAGCAGCACGGAGCGCGTGGCTCAATCGAGAGCGTCGTTACGCGGCATGAAGGAGGTTCGAGTGCCTTTGTGTCGTCACTCGGCAGCGCTTGTTTGCCAGCGGCGGGTTAGGCGCTATCTTGCGACCCAAAATAAGTAAAAGGCTCCGAACAAGGCCACGGGGGGGGGGCGGGAGGGGATTCGCTGCTCTGCTCCTCCGCACCCCGCGTTGGCATCCGGCCACCCTCTCGGGGCACCAACCCCTGCGCCGGGGAGGTTTCAGAGCAGCTGCTGCAGCTTCAGGGAAGCGCCTTTCAGGGTTGTTTGTTAACGTTTCCTTTTGTAGAAAAAAAATTTCGTTTCTCTGGGTGGAAAGAAATTTGGCCGCAATATTGTCACTTTCGGTTCATCTTTTCCTTTCGAAGTTTCTGCAAAACTTTGATTTTGTGTGGGGTGACCGTGCATGGGTTACCTAAGCCAAGATAATAGTAGCAAAACTTGAGCTAGAAATTTGGCGATACCTAGTATCTTTATAGATAACACCTAACACAATGTTAAGTGTAGGAATCATCTGTATAAACTTATTGCTTGGGATGAATTTGAAACTATCAAAACACGAAGATCCATTCCAGGAATAATATCAACATAGATATGATTTTTTTTAACATCATCCAGATGTAACAAACATTATCCTATTTAAATGTAGTGATTTGTGACAGATCGTCAGATGCGACGTGGTTATCCAGTGGTGAGATTCTATTCCAAAAATTTAAGTACGAAGCTCCGCGCACCTTGAATAACCGCGCCCTGCTGATGATTTGTCATAAATCTCTGTATTTAAATCGGACAATAACAGTGAGTGGTAAAATTCCGTCCCTAGTCGTAAAACTGGATAGTCGATGTTTACATATACTTGCTGGTCTTATAAAGATGTATGCCATTTCAAAATTCATTCTTGTTTCCGAATCAGCTGGCACACTGCTATGATTATTAATGTTCTTAATGTACCAGCTAAGAACTACGGCGCATTCCGAGCTACATTCCAGTGGCATTGAGAGCGCCGTTCCCAGAGGTCGGGATCCGCGCTGGCGCCCAGGACGGATTCTTCACAGGGGTTCGGGGTTTCTTTTTTGTGTGCGGCCGCCGTACGCGCCGGGCATCGCCACCGCCGCCACCGCCCCCGCCGCCGCCGCCTCGGAGAAAGCGGGGGGCGGGGCACTTTCGCTGGCGAGCGCCCCTTCTTCTGCCTCTTCCTTCCACTCACTTTCGCCGCCCCGCCCCCCCCCCTCTCACTGGTCACTGGACGCGAACGAAAGTATACGAGGAGACAGGCCGGCGCGCGTTTCCACACCTCCTTTGTAAATACACGCGCTTCCAAAATGATGCAGTAGGAGGAGACAAATCAAGTGGGCCCACGTCACTTGCTTTGTGATTTCTCTGTTACGTGTAGCTGTCATTTGACGTGTGGCTGGCGGCACAAACATCACCGGGTACGATGTTTACATTGGTGTGGAGATGTGGTTGTGAAGATATTGTGAAGAATTAATTGTCATGTTATAGTCGAATGAACAAAATTCACTTTCACTTCAGGGGATTTTGTATTAATTTCCTGATATAAATGTACAAATTCTTTTGCTATTATGAAGCAACGTTCAGAATACCTTTATCATTTTTTTATTTGTGGTGCTATATTATGGTAATCAATGATTTCAAGTCTAGATAGTACACATCCACATCATTCGTCAAGAATTATCTTGCCAGTAAACTATCATCATAAGAAACAATTCCCCATATTCCAATATAATGTATATAATGGTTATAACAAATATTATTACAAATTTTATATAAATAAATATAAAAAAATAAAATAAAATTTAAAAAATATACAAATTACAAAAAAAATAAAAACAAATTATTACGACTGTTCAATCTCGCGAACAATTACAAGGAAACTCGCCAGCTGGGTGCAGCCTCAAATTGTCTTTCCCCCGCGCGGCCAACATTCTTCGGCTGCCCCACCCTCAAAGTTTCTCACGGCTCTAGCACGTTTATACAAAACATAAGAAATGAAACACAGATGTTCGGGGAACAAAACGACTCTCGTTGAGACCTCTGGCCGCAAGCGCCGAACCGCCGCGTACTTACTGTGAGCCGGGGAAGGGGCGGCAGGCTCGGCCTCCCCCGGCGGGCGCGCGGCCCTCAAGCCATTAGCCTTTTACCTGCTTTTCTCAGACTTCGGCGGCCAGACATATTTACAAACATTCCAGATATCGCTACGTGCCTCCCGCCCCAATACAGGCGTTAGAATTCGCCGACAACGAACGCATCTGCTAGGCAGCCGCGTCCGCGCCCGCGCCCGCGACCGCGACCGCGCCCGCCTCACCGCCCCTTACTCTCAACCAGCATCGCGGTTCCCGTGAGAAAAAAATACCAAACCTCGCTAATGAGATGCAGCCATCGCGGGCACAGCCAGTGCCACCCGCAAGTCACGTGACATACTTCAAAACATCACAACGAATAGCGAGCATCTCTTGTGGCACTCTACGTCTCACTGTACTTCATAGGCTAGCTGCAATTGTCACGTGACTCTTCCCCCTCTGCGCTCGGAAACATACGTTCAAATAAATACGGCAACTTCGCTCCCACGCGCCACTCTTATGTCAAACTATCAGTCAATTTCGCTGCTACTACGCAGGCACTTCAATGTCATTTCTACTATGTGAAACTACCATGTCAAACTCTGTCACTGCTATGTCGAACTTCTAAGTCAAACTACTATACTGCTGCTACAATTACTGCTCTGTTCACTACTATGTGAAACTACGCAGTCACACTTCTATGTCAAACGCTACTATTACGCAGTCACTCTTCAGTCAATCTCACTGCTACTACTACGCGGTCACCCTACGTCAAGCTACGCAGTCACTCTACGTCAAACTACTATTACTGCTGCTACAACAACTACTCTGCTCGTCAGACAGCCTGCGAACGAGTCAGCTGTCTTTGCTCTGCCTATCAAGGCCCCTACGATCAATCAGCGCGGCCAGCAGACCGCGATCCACCCGTGAATCGGACTTCACCTGGCCCAGTCAACAATACGGGCCGCTCCAGCAGCCGAGTACGCGCCCGTGGTGACATTCAGCCCACCAGCCGCAACATCCGCAGCCCATTTCTACCGACGGCATACACACTCAGCCGTCTGACCTGGGTTGGTGTTTGCTGTGCCTTCATCAAACTGTAAGTGTAAACTTCAAGCAAGAAGAAACTATTAATCATAAACATTCATTGGTCCTCCGGCTTACCGCCTAACTACTTACTTGTAAAACTAATCAATATTTCAAGAATTAAATTTAATTTGTTCACAAGTGCATTGACTTTCATTTGCCCCTACGAAACAATCCCCTGAAACCTGATCTGACCCTGTATGTAGTCGCTTCGCAGTACGGACCTCACACCGCGCTGCATCCACTACATATAATGGTCGGCTCCGGGCCGAATATTGTCAGCACCAGTTCTATGCTATACAGTCACTCTCTCAATTAATACGTCAGACAGGATTCAGGAATTGTTTCAGCAGGGAATGAAAGCTTTGAAACTATTTTAATCAATCTCTTTGCCAGTTCACCTGTGTCGTGAAAAGTGTTACAATTCGAATCAGTCAATCATTCTGATCAATCAATGCCTATCTACTGATTCTTTACTTATTCAGTGTTTATTTACTATTGTACTATTCAGTGTTCAGTGCTCATTTGCTATTGCACAATTCAGTTTACTTACTATTTCATTATTCAGTGATCATTTATTATTGTTCTATTCAGTGATTTATTTACTATTACATTATACAGTGCTAATTTCTATAGCAATATTCAGTGTTTTGTTTGCTAGTGCATTATTTATTGCTTCTATTTATCATTGCGCAATTCACAATTTTTATCAGCTATTGTATCATTCAGTGTTTTTTTCTCAATTTATATTGTGTTATTCAGTGTTTTTCTACTATTATTCGCTCAATTCAGTGTCTATTTTGCCAAGTGCTTATCTATTGTTATTGTATTGTTCAGTGTGCATGTTTGTACAGGTCAACATCAGCCCACATCAGCGGCTGAGTGTGTGTTCCCCCCTTATCGCGATTTGCTAGTGCATTCACATTTTGCACATCTTTTCAAAATTGGTTACGCCCCAACGCGGGCACTTACTAATTTCTAACTTAAACTCAAAATGGCACCGAACAATACTTTACGCAAACATCTCGCGGCTCGAGATGCCATTCTTAAACGATTTAGAGCCCGGGAAGATATCATTCGAAATTTAGAAATCGAAAACAAACAATCGTATCTGAAATTACTTTCTCATCAAACGCATTTGCAAGAAATGTGGAGCGATTACAGACAAATTGTAAACGAGCTAGTCGAAGATGAAGACGCCAATTCGTCTTTATACATTGACTTTGAAAGTGACTATTTTGACCTAATAAGCGAAGTAACAGTTAAAATTGACAACAATTCGCAATTTTCACCTAATCACGCTAGACCGACCTCTCCATGTCCATCCGCGGCATCAGGTCACAGCTGTACTTCACAGTCAGCTCCTGCTTTACGCCTCCCTGAAGTGCCTCTGCCCACTTTCAGCGGTAACCACACCGAGTGGCTATCATATCGCGACATTTTTCAGGCCCTTGTCATCGACAATTTGCAGCTAGCGGATATTAGTCGAATCTACTATCTCAATCAGTCATTGATCGGTGAAGCTAAAGGCGTCATAGCCAACATACCACTCACAGGTGACAACTTCTCTACCGCCTGGAGTACCCTTTGTTCTCGCTATTCGAATCCACGTTTGATAGCTTTCTCGCATTTATCCGGGCTAGACAATCCCCCGCGCTTAGTACCCGACTCCGCTAAGTCATTAAGCGCATTTATCGATCACTGCCAATCGAATATAAACGCTTTATCAAATCTCGACTTGGGCGTAGATTTACGAGAACTGCTATTTGTTCACAAGGTTGTCAACCATCTTGACAGAGCCACTATGTGTCAGTGGGAAAATTCAATACCAGCTGACCGCATTCCCACTTTGCGCGACTTGTGGGACTTCCTTCAACGGCGGTGTAAAATCCTTCAAATCACTGAAGCCGCCGTCCCGAGCGCTCCCGTGCAGCTCAATCCGCGCGCGCAAGCTTCCGCGCCGGCTCCTGCACGCACGCCACCACCATCCGACAACTGCCTCAAGTGTCGCGAAAGGCACATGCTGCATCAATGCGCTAGTTTTCGCGCCCTCAGCGCCGACGCGAAACGAAACTTTGTTAAAACCCACAAACTCTGCAACAACTGTTTACGGAAATTTGTAGCCGGCCACAAATGTAGTGACCGAAAATGTTTTCATTGCGGAAACAAACATCACAGCCTCTTGCATGAATCATTTTCTGCACCTCAGCGATCTAACATTTCCGGCATAATCAATCACGCGGCAGCTGCCCAGACCCACGTGTCTAGTACCGTACAATCAGATTTGCCACAAAATTCTAATCTTAACGCGCATTCCCCCGAATGGCAAAATCCAAGGCAACAAGGGAACGACAACACCTCGTCGCCCCAAAACACTGCACACGTGCAGCGAGAAGTATACACAAATGCTTGCTCGACTCCAGCCACTCACGGCTGCATTCTGCCTACCGCCATAGTGAACGCTGTCACGGCGCGAGGCTACTTTCGCCCGGCCACCTGTCTTCTCGACTCGGGCTCAAACTGCAACCTAATAACTGAAAACTTTCTGAAAATGCTCGAAATCAATCCCACAAAGTCTTCCATCACGATCCAAAGTGTTTGTCGCGCCTCATCTTCCGCCTCGAAGATCGCAAAACTACAATTAAATTCGCGTTGCAAGAATTGGAGCACTACACAGGAATTCATTGTCGTAGATGCCATTTCACATCCGCTTCCGGCAGTCGAAGCAGATATTTTCACCTGGCACTTACCCGCCGAATGCGAGCTTGCGGACCCAAATTTTCATCTAGAAAAACCTCTAGATTTGCTGCTAGGCGCCTCTGTCGTCGCCGAAATTAACGAAGGCGGTATTCGCCGCATTGAGAACGGACCTACACTAACACAAACGAAACTAGGTTGGGTCGCCAGCGGCTCATATTCCCCGTCTCAATCAGGCAATCGGGACATTAGAGTCTTATCGAATTTCGCAATTGCAAAGGAACTGCGCTCCGAGCTACATGACGAGCCTCCTTTGTCACCCAAATTTCAATCACAGAAGGGCAGTTTCCTAACTAGTAGCAAGCCTATCAAACGTGAACATATGACTTCACATACGAAAACTCCGCCGAAATCGGCTAGCAACGCGAAAGCTCAATCCTTTCGCAAACCCTCAAACTTGCAAGCTACGTATCCAACTTCCGCCGAGAAGTTAGAACATTTTAATATCTCGCAAAATTCATGTCCAACAAAATGGTGCAAACGCACATTCAAAGTGCCTCATCTAACTCCAACTTTCATTCGACCTTTTTCTCAGCATCATCTCGTCAATTCGATTAATCAATCTACAAGGCCGCAATCAAATCTATCAAATTTTCCTCTCTACTCAGGATATCAAAATTCGCATTTTAGAAGTACTACAAATATTCTGTACTAAAGGTGAGACCTCACTCACATTGCATATTCTCCGCTATTTCTGAATGCAACAACCTTTCAGTTCTTCATCGCCACATCACTTATTAATTTACAAGCATTAAATTACAAAGCGGCAATTAATTAACTACTTCCCCTGCTCGTTACTTCAAATCAAATTCTACATTGTCGCTCAATTGAACAACCTAGACATTAGTTCATTCAACATAACATTATTTTCTTTTCGCGATTTTCCACCTGCCAGTGAAATCGCGCGCGGGCACCTTTGTTCAATCTCGCGAACAATTACAAGGAAACTCGCCAGCTGGGTGCAGCCTCAAATTGTCTTTCCCCCGCGCGGCCAACATTCTTCGGCTGCCCCACCCTCAAAGTTTCTCACGGCTCTAGCACGTTTATACAAAAACATAAGAAATGAAACACAGATGTTCGGGGAACAAAACGACTCTCGTTGAGACCTCTGGCCGCAAGCGCCGAACCGCCGCGTACTTACTGTGAGCCGGGGGAAGGGGCGGCAGGCTCGGCCTCCCCCGGCGGGCGCGCGGCCCTCAAGCCATTAGCCTTTTTACCTGCTTTTCTCAGACTTCGGCGGCCAGACATATTTACAAACATTCCAGATATCGCTACGTGCCTCCCGCCCCAATACAGGCGTTAGAATTCGCCGACAACGAACGCATCTGCTAGGCAGCCGCGTCCGCGCCCGCGCCCGCGACCGCGACCGCGCCCGCCTCACCGCCCCTTACTCTCAACCAGCATCGCGGTTCCCGTGAGAAAAAAATACCAAACCTCGCTAATGAGATGCAGCCATCGCGGGCACAGCCAGTGCCACCCGCAAGTCACGTGACATACTTCAAAACATCACAACGAATAGCGAGCATCTCTTGTGGCACTCTACGTCTCACTGTACTTCATAGGCTAGCTGCAATTGTCACGTGACTCTTCCCCCTCTGCGCTCGGAAACATACGTTCAAATAAATACGGCAACTTCGCTCCCACGCGCCACTCTTATGTCAAACTATCAGTCAATTTCGCTGCTACTACGCAGGCACTTCAATGTCATTTCTACTATGTGAAACTACCATGTCAAACTCTGTCACTGCTATGTCGAACTTCTAAGTCAAACTACTATACTGCTGCTACAATTACTGCTCTGTTCACTACTATGTGAAACTACGCAGTCACACTTCTATGTCAAACGCTACTATTACGCAGTCACTCTTCAGTCAATCTCACTGCTACTACTACGCGGTCACCCTACGTCAAGCTACGCAGTCACTCTACGTCAAACTACTATTACTGCTGCTACAACAACTACTCTGCTCGTCAGACAGCCTGCGAACGAGTCAGCTGTCTTTGCTCTGCCTATCAAGGCCCCTACGATCAATCAGCGCGGCCAGCAGACCGCGATCCACCCGTGAATCGGACTTCACCTGGCCCAGTCAACAATACGGGCCGCTCCAGCAGCCGAGTACGCGCCCGTGGTGACATTCAGCCCACCAGCCGCAACATCCGCAGCCCATTTCTACCGACGGCATACACACTCAGCCGTCTGACCTGGGTTGGTGTTTGCTGTGCCTTCATCAAACTGTAAGTGTAAACTTCAAGCAAGAAGAAACTATAATCATAAACATTCATTGGTCCTCCGGCTTACCGCCTAACTACTTACTTGTAAAACTAATCAATATTTCAAGAATTAAATTTAATTTGTTCACAAGTGCATTGACTTTCATTTGCCCCTACGAAACAATCCCCTGAAACCTGATCTGACCCTGTATGTAGTCGCTTCGCAGTACGGACCTCACAACCGCGCTGCATCCACTACAACGACATTTAAAAGTTTTGTACTTCAAGTTAAAAATTATATCTTTCTATCACAAACGAGTGATCACAAGAGAGCGATCGTCACTTGGTTGGTAGCGCAGCAGATTAAAGAAATCAAGTTGTACTTTGTTTTCTTTACATGTATAATCGTACTTAAGAACTCTTCATCGCTTAACGGGAATTACAATAACATGACGCCGTGGAACGCAACCTACGACAACTATAAAAAGCTCCCTTGCCGCCGGAGCAACCGCGGTCGGCGGACGGCCGCGGCGGTGCGCCCGCCCTCTGCTCCGGCGCTGGAATGCTCTCTCCTCCTCCCCCCCCCCGGGGAGCGTCTCGATTTCAGCGGGCAGCGTGCCAAGGCGCCTGCGAGAGGTGTCCTTTGTGTACTCGGGGCGCCGTCGCTGACCCAGAAACGCTCTCCGTCGACGGAGGCGGCGGTGGAGGCTTCGAGCCCCGCCTGGGCCGCTCGCGGTTTCCCCCTTTTGCGCCATCGGCCGCGGCGTGGCGTTGCGTCGCGGCGCGTCGCGGCGGTGCGCAAGGCGGATCGCGTTGCGCCAGCGCCGGTGAATGGGTCTTACGCGCGCTGCAATCGCCCCTCCCCCTCCCCCTCCCCCGCCCCTCCCCCTCGGCCGCTGAAAGACAAGGAAAAGTGCATCAATGCAAATACTACACCGTTTGTGTGAATAGATTGGTTTTGCGTCGCTTTGTGATGGCGTGCACTCGCACAATGCATGTTCGTGTAGGTTAGGTCTGATGTTTCTTTTCATTAGGCACGCGCAACACTTGATACAGTGAAATTGAAATCAAAAAGAATACTCGATTGGTCAAAGACATGTCTCAATAAAACTTAACATAGTTTGCTCTCAATATGCATCGGGTATTACAAACTTGATATTTCCTAACACAACCTCGATATAATAAATTGGAAACATAAACACTAAAAGACTGTATTTGGCCTTTTATTTTAAAAACAAAAAAATTGTTTTAGGTTACTTAACTGTTTTACATCAGTATGTTTTATGTAATACTTCGTAGTCTGATAAAGTTGAAAAATCTTTAGACCACAGAGTAAATAATAATTATAAACACTAAAAGAATACACCACTATTTAAATAACGTTTTCATTGTCAATAAAATTTGTGAAAAGAAAAAATAAAATAAAAATGAACAAACATTTATTACAAATAAATGTTTACAAAAATTGTAGTAAAAAAGCACAAATTATTTCATGTAATGAAGAAGATGCCTCATTTATTAGTCAACTTATAAATGATATAATTGTAAACACTTTGCATATAACAAATGTATCATTATACCGTAACAAACTTTAAACACATAGCCTTAAAATTAAAAAGCTCACTCGGCATTGCGTCTTGCACTTGCGTCACTGCCTCAATGTTCCCCCTCCATGGGGCAATGTTTGCGCTGCGCATGGCCCCTCTCGCCGAATCGCTCATGGCTCACGTGCGCCTGTGCGGAACAGCGGTAGAGAGCACGTGATTCATTCGCGTACGTCATCCTTTGTGTTACTCATTTCGCGGGGCACTTTTTAAAAGTAGAGCATTTTGCGCGTGCAGACCGCCTGGAATCCGCACCTAACGATTTTTCCTTTCCCTTCAAAAGCTTACGTGCAATAGCCATCCGGAGCAAACAGGGCGTGCAAACGGGGTTTCAGTACCATGCGAGTAGGAAGCGTTGGAAAATGATAAAAATGAATGCGATGTAGGTGACATGTTTATTGCATGTCGGCAGTTCTCAGAAAAGATTAACATAATTATTTCAATTTTAAACGTGTGCCATAGGAAAATGTTTAAAATATTGTACAGATCTCATTTGTTATCTCTAACAAGTAGCAAACAATATCGTCTATATTCTTTTGTATATAAATATATTATATTATACTGCATTCTTTAATATATATATATATATATATATATATGTATATATATGTATATATATACACACACACACACACACACACACACACACACACACATATATACATACATACATACGTATAAGTGGACATTCCAAGTTTGCAATTTTTGAGACGTGCATTGTATTTTGCAACATTTGATGTCCTATCTATAATAAACGAACAATGCTTCAATGCTGAACGTACTCGTGTTTCACGGATGCAACCGTAGTGCAACGGCGGGGCGGGCACCCGTCACATCTGCTTGCGTCGAAAGCAGCACACGCCAGCGCCGTGGAAGTGTTATGCACAGCACACGGGTTCATTACGCAGCCACGCGCCAGCCCTGGCTGCGGCGCCGCGCTCTAGTAACCGCCAGGGAGGGAGGGGATGGGGAAGGGTGCAGGCGGAAGGACTCACCACAGCCACGGGGCCGAAGCTGGCTCCTCGGGGGCGGGCTAGGGGTAACATTGTCGACGACGTGTGATAACACAATGAACAATGTAAAGAATAAAATAAATTGTCTCTTTGTTGGAACTGAGAAATTTGGTGCAAAACGTACACTTCAAATTTAGTAGAAAGTAGAACAAATAACAATGATATATTTGAAATAAAAACCAATTTATCAAAATATACCTATACAGTTGTACACTGATATTTTTAGTTACAATGTTCAGGCAAATAATCTCCAATGAATGCGTTTATTGGCGATATTCAAAAATTGAATATTAGAATAAATGAACTTAATCACTACCGTTCATTAAAATTCAATTATTTATTGGCCAACAATGAACAACAAATGCGCGGCGACAATTGCCACGAAACAAAGAGACTTTCTTTCCGAGGTACGCGAAGATCGCTATTGTTAGCGCGCGGTTGTGTGCCCACGGAGCATTAAGCTGACACTCACCCATAAAGTAATTCCACTGGTCGGGTTAAATTGTTATAACAACAACCATAAAAGAAACGCGAAGATCACCATTGTTGGCGCGCGGTCGTGTACCCAGGGAGCGTAAGCTAACACTCACCTATAAAGTGGTTATTCTACTGATGTGGTTAAATAACATTAATAATAATAATAATAATAATAATAATAATAGCTCCTAGATCTACTCCTTAGGTAGCTGGTTGCAACCCGTAGTAGACTTTACAATCAACCAACTCGTAACATCTCTAGTCGTGAATTAAGAGGAATAATAATAATTCAAATAATAATAATTAAAAAGGAACGCGAAGATCGGCATTGTTAGCTTGCGGTCGTGTGCCCAGGGAGCGTAAAGTGTACTTTCAGCAGCCGCAGTGGGGGAGCGCGGCGCGCGCGTGGGCGGGAAGGGAGGGGGCGGCGGCCGTGAACGCTGGGGCAGGCGGCGGCGGAGGCGAAATGGGCCGAGGGCCGCTGGGCGGGCGAGGGGCGCGGAGGGGCCGGGGCGGGCGGCCCGGTTTCCACACGCGCGTTGACGTAACCCGCGCGCGCGGGGTCGGCGCCCGCCAACTCGGCCACCGCCGCCGCCGCCACCTCGCGTCGCCTCCGCACCCGTGGCCTTCGCCCCCGCCAATTTATAATTACGCGCCCCGCGTAGTATTTTGAAGGCGCTTTATCGCGGCTCGCGCCGCTCCCCCCCCCCCCGCATCGCGTGGGTGTGTTTTGTTGTGGCTTTCTTAATCGACGAGATGACGCTTCCACTCTCGTGGAATCCTGTTGTTTATTCGGATTTGTTAGAGTTGAACAGATCGAACCTGAAGAGCAGCAAACTGGCATTGTAAAGTTCGCAGGATTTTGAGAATTTACCGACGACAAAATGATACAACCAAAAGGATTTTTCGTATTCATTTCATACAAACTATATGTATTTACTACCGCATACAATACTTTACCCAGTTTGCTTTGAAATGTCACGGGGTTCTAGCTGAAGACATAACCAATCGCAGCAATTGTCTCGCGCTGTGCGGGCGTGAATGTGCCCCGGCCAGGTCGCGCCGGGGGCGCAGGAGCAGGTCAGCGCGGCCCGCGTGCCGCGTGAAAGCCCAGCGAGCGACAGAGCGAGCGAGCACGCGAGAGCGGGGCGAGAGTGAGAGTGAGCGTGAGAGCGAGTGCTCGGCGAGGGAGAGTGCGGAACCGGTCGGGCGCGGAGGAAGGGCGCGCTCCGCGCTTCCTGGCCGGGGCCGGCGGGGCGACGCGGGGCGAGGCGCACCCCCGGGCCGTCCGCTCACGCGCCCGGGGCCCGTGAGGCGCCTGACGTCAGCGGGCACCCGCCGCGCCGCGTGCCGCACCCCGTCACGTGCGCACGTGCGGCGGGGCCTCGTGAGCGCCGCGCCGTGGCGCGAGGGGCGGGGGGGGGGGGCGCGTGGCGCGAGGGGGGTTGCGCGCGCCGGCCACCGAGCGCAGGTCGCACCCCGAGCGCCGCACCGGCATGTCGCCGCCCCCGGGAGAGCCGCTGCACACCCGCAGGTCAGTCGCCCACCGCTACGCCCCCGCCCTCTCTCCCGCTCGCGCCCCCTGTCCCGCTCGCGCGACCCCGCTCCACAGGCCCCGCGCGCGCAGTGCCATTGACCGGGTGGCGCGGGGCGCGCGGGCGGCGGTGGAGGTGCGCGGGTTCGCCGACCCGAAACGGGGCCGCGTCCCACAAGCGCCGCCGCCGCCATCCGCCGCCCGCGCTCCATTAGCGAAAGTCGGCGCCGCCACCGCCGCCGCTGTCCTTGCGCGCATGCGTGCCGCCGCCGCCACCGCCGCCTCTCCGAGGCTCGAGCGCGCGCGCGGGTCAACGCCCGGCAACGGGGCCAGCGGCCGCGCGAGGAAAGCGAAGGTCCACGGTTTCCCCTCCTCCAGCGCCGCCCCCCTCCCTACTCCCCACCCGCCGTCACCCCGCCCCGCCCCGCCCCCTCGCTGGCGCGCGCGCGCGCGCGGCGCCGGTCACTGGCCGCGCGCGCACACCGGCGCAGCGCAGCGCTCTCTCGCGCGCCCGCGCTGGGTCGGCGCCCGCCGGGACCGGGTTACGCGCGAGAGGGATGGAGGGGGGATGGAGGGAGGGGGCGGTGACGCAAGGCGATGGAGGGGTCCGCGTCACTCGCCGCCGCCCCCACCACCCGCTGCGGGGTCGGCGCCCGCGCGCCCCCGGCGCTGCGCCGCGCCGCGCGGTGCATTCCTGCAGCCGCGCTGCACCGCGGGTAAACGCACGCGCCAGTCAACGAACTCGCGTCCCGTTACCCGCGCCGCGCCGCAGCCAGCCGCTGACGCTGCCACGGCGCCGCGCCGCACTCGCGCGAGGGGGCGACCGTTGAACCCGCCTCTGCCGCCGCCGCCGCCGCCCTCGCGCGCCGCCTCCGCCGCTCGGGAACCGGAAGAGCAGGAGAGGCGGTATATTTAGCGCGGGTGAACGCACACGCCGCCCTCCGGGCCGGGCCCGCCCTGCGCAGGTCGACGGCCACGCCGAAGAGGGGTCGCTCATCAACGATCGTTCCTCTCTAGCCACACATCCCCCCCCCCGCCGCCTCGCCGTAGCCTTCCGTAGCGCCGTCCTTGTCTAGGGAGGGCGACGCCCTCGCGCCCACACACCTATGCACCCACACACACACACACACACACACAGACCGCGCCGACGTGGGGAAGCCCAAGGGTGCGATGGATTTTATTGACCTTCAGTGGAAGCAGATGGTGGAGATTTCACAGACGGCTGGGGAGTCTTCTGTTGAGCGCAGCTGCGCCGAGAGGAGGGCGTGTGGTTCCAGATCTTTCTGTTCCACGCACAAAAACCGGGCTTTGAAAAGTTATTAATGGTGTAACTTGAATTCTTTCTGTCCCGTATGAAATCTAATGTCACTTCCAAGCAATTGCGCCGATGATGTAAACTAACTCTCATCGGAGAAAGCTATTAATCTAAAGCTTTCGTCTAGAGAACGAAAGCAAAGGAATCACGAGCGGAACGGATTAATCGTTCGTAATCCAGCACACCTCGCAAGCCTGATACCGGCTGAGATAGCTGATGGCAACAACTCTTGCTACTGCAGTGTCTCCGGCCGTTACGATTTCTTTGTTGAAAATATTACTAGTGATAGTTGCGTTCTTTGTCTCATAGAAGTACCCGAAGTAACCATTTATTAGACACCGTATAAAAACATTAGATTTACGAGAAGAAAAGCCTGAGAATTCATGATCTAATTTCAGAATAAAACATAATATTCAATATGAACAATACTTTTCAGCGTAAGTTTGATTGTTGGAGATTTCTGTGTCATCTTCTTATGTGAATTCTTACTGCCCCATAAGAAATATAATGTCACTTCCAAGCAACTACGCCGATGACGTAATCAATGCACGTTAGTGGGCTGTTGAGCTATTATTATTATGCATCTTCTTCCCCATCTTCCTTTTCCCATCAAGCCTGAAACTCCACTCACTCACATGTGGATATCGCATTTTAAATGCGTTACCCAACTTCCTCCACGCGTCCTCTTTTCCTTTCTTTTCCTCTCGAGCATCAACTCATGACGGATTAATCATATCAGCGCCGGCTTTTTTAATCGCGAGCAGCGAGATAAGCGCGCGGACTGGGACAAATCAATGGCATCGGTCAAAGCCCGCTGTCGAGAGCGGAAGCGCCGCGTCGGGGCCCAAGGGCCGGCTGTTTTCGCGCTGGAAGGCGGTCATCGGGTCGACGACCCTGTGACGGCGCCGGCGGCGGCGGTGGTGGCGGTGGCGGCAGCGCGCGATGCCGTCTGCAGTAGCAGCACGCCCCTGATAAGAAGCGCATTCGCTGCGCCCCGCGGCGGCGACGCGGCGCCCCGGCGATAGGTCAAGGAAGCGACGCGGAACGACGCCGACCAGATGCCGTTTGGGAGCTGGCGCTCGTTCTCATGAGTGGCAGGTCAACAGGCAGGCAATGGATTGATTGGTTGGAGAGAAGTGCATGAACCCGGGAGTGCCCGCAATAGGGAGTTTTTGCCACCTCGAACGTGAAACACTGTCGATCTTCTGCGCATGTGCAGATGCACAAAAGTGATCCGAAACATGAGCACAAGCTCGATAGTGCTCGCCTGTTCGATGGTGGCAAAATCTCCTGAATAAGTACACTCACGGCATGTGCCCGCAACGTGTCTCTCAGATATAGCTGAAACTTGTTCGTGAATGGGAATGATCTGAAGCTCCATTAACTGAAATAGTATTTTATTTGGTTTGTACATGTCTCTCAATATAATTGTTAAAAAATTGTACACTTGTCTTAGACATACCTGAAAATAAGATCATGATACGTACCGCTTACTGCCATGAGCTAACAATGCACTGGCACCAGTGTCCACAACATATCTGACAGATATCGCGCAGCGCAGTGATCAAGTTTCAGCATGCTCATGGAAATGACCCATCGAAAAATTAAAAATAGAAGGCCAGGCCTTCTCAGAAAAGTACAATGAAGGAATACATGAACTATCAGACGCCTAATTGCATCGCAATAATTCAGGAACATAAATTGCCCTAGCTTGGATCTCACAGATCTATTGCGAGCACTCCCGGGTTAAGTGTATTTGTGCCCCTAAGGGGAGAGTAGAGGCCAGGGATGAGGAAGGGAAGATCACATACCGTCCGTGGCCCGGTTTGTTAGTGTATTGCTCCAGCATCTGCCTGGAATTAATAGGACCTACCACGAAAACAACTGATTAGAGCAACCGGCCGCCAAAGTTTCCTCCCAGAGCGCAGGGGCTGAATTCGATGTACTTTCCTAGCAAGGTAGAAAATTCTGGATCGTCGGAACTGGAAATAGTAAGACCTCCCGGTTACTAACACCGCATTAGCAAATGTTGCCTTCGGCTATCTCAGCTCGTATCAGGTGGGCGAGATATGCTGGATTACGAACAATCAAGTCGTTCCGCTCGTGATTCCTTTGTTTTCGCCATTTAGAAGAAAGCTTTAGATTCGTTGTTTTCTCCGTCAAGCGTAAAGTTTACGTCATCGGGGTAGGTGCATTGATGTTTCATTTGTAACAGTAAGAATATAAGCGGCATCAGTCAAAACAAGCCTCCCGTTATTCGTGTTAAAACTATCTCTTTTTATTCGAAGCCTATCCCATCTTGTTACTATTACAAATTTTTCGCAAAAATGAATAAGACATATAAGTATTTTCTAAAATGTTAAACCAATGTTGCCCCAAAATCGAGCAATTTACATTTACTAAAGCAGTTTGCTGGTTACCGCTTGTCTTGTTTCTGCCCCGAGCCCTACATATGCTCTCGCAATGGATTGATAAGTGGATTGTAGCGTCTGCAGTGGCGTATCTACGGTATGGCAGGCATTGCACGTGCCATGGGCGCCACTCTCAAGGGGCGCTATTTACAGCATACCCATTGAAACAATAACAACCTTAATTTCAAGCATCCCCTTAGGGGCGCAAATTCTACGCTTGGCCATGGGCGCCTGAATGCCTAGATACGCCTCTGAGCGTCTGTGCTCGTCTCACCAGTAAGCAAGTGTTCTTGTATCGTACGGCTTGATTTGTCGTTAGCTCGTCGGCTGTCTCGCGAGAGCACTTGCCCGTTGCGCGTGGGCGGGGGGGGGCCGAGGGTACTCGTCGCGGGCCGAGAGGAGCTACTTGCAGGTTGTTGTTCGCGGGGTGCGCCGCGCGCTGCAGCGCTCCGCTAGCACAGTTCCCCACTTCGCCGCGGACCGGCGCTCCCGCCCACGCGGCCGGCTCGCGGCCGCGGCCGCTGCCCGCCTCGCTGCTCCCCCCTGCAGCCCTCCCGTGAGCCTCAGCGGCGCTCAGCGACTTCCGGAAGACTTCCGCTTCTTCATCCCCCGGACCGGCTGAGGGGGCTCAGGTCACTGGAAAATAGGGTCCAGTCCCGACAGTTGCAGCAGTTTTCGACACTAGGTCGAATTCAGACCGTGACTGGAGGAGAATTCTAGCGCCGGGCTGTACTTATCGGTAGTTTTCTGTGGTTTTCTCCGATCTTCATTAGGCGAATGACGGAGTAGTACCCTAACAAACGGGCCACGGACCGCACGCTAGCTTTCCTTCGTCTTCCTTCTCCTATCCTCCCCTTTTATTTACCACCACACATGCATTTCGCTGCTACATGTGTCGAGAGACTTAGTGAGCTTACAGGTTGTTTCGTCTGGGGGCGGTACCCGCTGGAGAGAGATACCTGGTTAGGAAATACCCATACCTGCGACGTAGAGGTCGGCACCGGATCACGCCATCCAGCGGGGGAAGATCTCCGCGATAAAACATGCACTACATTACGGAGCGAATGACCTTAGCAGTTGACGCGCTCGGTATCTGTAACCAATCAAAATACACATTCACACACCCGGACGCGGATTCCTGGGCGCGCGGGGCAGCGAATCCTCACGCACCTGCCACTGGGGCAAGCGAGCAATAAACCACCTTCTTTGGCGCGCATCAGATGATCATTAGACGAGAGGAAAAAGAAGGTTGCCTTTATCGAATAAAATCGGGATCGCAAGACACGAACTGTGGGCTGTGGGAGGAGACGAGCTATGGGAATAGAAGGTGATGGCCCACAACTTGCATTAGTCGTGGGAAAACAGCGAAAACGTTTCATTTTTCTCCGACGAAAGGAGTAGGAATATCTAATTAAATTTCGTGTATCTACGCGATTCTTCGTAATTTTGTCAGACGATTTTATCTTCGTTTCGTCGTAAACCTCCTCCCCTTAATGGCGTCTCATGCGGTAGATGCCTCATTTTACGGCACAATGTAGGTAATGCCATCTGTGGGGCGTATATGTGACAGAATGGAATTTAAATTAAATAAGAAACAAATTCGAAGTTCATACTTTCGTTTTATGTTTAACACCTACGTGATACGGCGCATTCTGAGCTTTCTCGGAGAATTGCTCTCGAATATGTACACTCTCCACGCAACTCTTCATTTCCTCCCCAAACTCTTCCTTTCCCCGCCAGATCGCGCGCATTGGTCGCGATCCTGTTCCGATCTCCCCAGCTGCATTCTCGATTGGCATGCAGCGAAACCGCCGTCTCCTCCTCCCAGCGCCGAGTGCGTTCGACGACCTGCCGCCGCCGCCGTCGCGCCTGCGCCGAGCTTCAAGGCGTCCTCTCGTGCCCCGCGCGCGCGCCCGGTCACTGACCTGCCGCACGTGAGCGCCTCTCTCATTGGCAATGCGAGCGCGTTCGTCGCTGCTTAACTAATGACTCGCAAGGGGAAGGTCCCCGCGTGCCCGCTGGCCCGCCGCCGCCACCGCCGCCGCGTCATTGAACTTCCCCAACTACTGTTATATTTCGTGGGCGGGGCGCGGACCCCGTGTGAACCCTGGTGACGCTCGGAGGTGCGGGCTTTGATTCGCGGTAGAAGGCAGTTTGAGCTGGTGACAGCACTCGTTTTGTGGCTTGGAAAAGAAGTTGAATTATTCATCTATATTTCCAGAAAGTTAGAAAATAAATTTAAAAATTCTCTCATGTGTTGATGTCTAATGTGAAATGTAAACAACACGACGTGGTGTTTAGCTTCCACATTACATGCGTTTATATTGTGTATGTTTACTGTACTTATGTATATCTGTGTATAAGATACATCTGTACTTACGTTCATCTGTGAATGGTACATTTGTACAAATTCAAGTAGACAATTTAGTGTCTCCGAAATAAAGTTGATGCGTATCGAATGTGTATTATGAGTTGTATGGGCTATAAAGTACGAGGTATGAGGTCTTCGTCCTTGGGTGAAGCGTGCAGGGTGCCGAACTCGTGGGCCGCGGATGAAAAACGAGGATGGCGGCGAGCAGCGGCAGCAGCAACGCGGATTGGGAGGCGGAGTGGGGGGGAGGCAGCGCATGGGAAGCGGTGGTTGCGTAGGCGGGATGGCGTACGCGCGGGGGCCGTGGGAGGGGCGGGGGGGGGCGGGGCCGGGGCGCCTGGCACTTCCGAGGGCGCTGACCGCGCGCCGCGCGAGCAAACGCCGCTGTTGCTGAGTCAGCCCAGGGCCAGCGCACGGGCTTCCCCGCGCCCCACTTCGCCCCGTGGCGATCACTCACCTGGGCCCGTGGATAACGATCCACTTATAAAGTGGAGCAGGCGTTTTTTCCTAGAGCTCACAATAGACATTAGGCAATGTCCAGGGGGTCCACAACAAACCAGTGTCGAAACAATACCCAAAAATGTGGAAAAGAATTTGCCTCACATTTTTGTAATGAAAAATGTTTCGAGCTCTTGTTGATTCTTTTTTATTTTATTTTTTCTTTAAAATAAAACATTTGGTATTCGTTCGTGTAGACACACATGGTTGCGATTGCCTTGATGCGTACGTGGACCGTAGTACGTGCGTCAGCAAGAACAAGCCCATTTGTAATTCCGCTCTCAGTGAACCGTGCCCTCCCTTCGCGTTCGCGTTATACATATGCACCGGGTCACGACAGGCCATTGGCAGGGAGATGCCCTGTTGGGCAACGCCCCGAAGACACTGCTTGTTGCACTCCCCTCTCTTCCTACCGCGATGTCAACGGCCCACGCGGTACGTTTCTTTCTTTCTTTCTTTCTTTTCTTTTTTTTTCTTCCTCGGAGCAATTACTTCACATCAGCCTCACGTGAACCCCGAGAGCGCGGCGATTGCTTCCGGAGGAGCCTGGTCGGGTCGGGCGGCGATCGGCGTGAGCGCGTGCGTCACGCGTGCCGAAGCTGCGCCGGCGCTGCGATGTGGGTCGCGGGCGGGCGGGCGGGGGCGGGGCGGGGCGGGGGCGAGTAACGGGCGAGCGTCGAGCGGGGGTTGACGACTCCTGAAGAGCGCGGGCGTGCCTGACTGTGATCTGAATTGGACGCTCGCCGCGCGGCTATCGACTCCCGTTCCTTCGCTCATTCCTCATTCCTTTGCTTTGCTTTGCGACTTTTAGTGGCGGGAATTAAAGTGCTGGCTTCCGAAGAGACTTATCCCCGAAAAAAAATATTTTTTTCGGGATGGGAAAGTATTTAATTCAGCCTTATAGTTCAGGTCAGGATTCAACGGTTTTCGGACACTGTTTAACGTACGAGAAACAATTTTAACACAATATTTTGTAGCATGATGAAGGAGCGTCTTAGTAATATATTAATCTCTAAATCATAACAAAAAGAAACAGGATTACAATACTTTTTATTCTTACGTTAGTAAGGGCGAAAGACTAAAAAAAAGTGCAGATTCGACATTTTGGAAACAGGCTCTTCTATTACGCGTGGTTAAATATCACCATTAACTGTTCTCATAAGCATATACATATAATCTCATTAACCATTCGAATATTTAATTTTAAAAACTTACGTAAATCTCTACGGTGTGGTTAACAAAAATAAAGTATCGATTCGTTTCGAAATAGACTGACCTCGGAGCAAGTCCAAAGAGTCATTCGTGAGTCAGAGGCCTGGCGCTCATTACCCGTCATGGGTCGCTCCTGTTACGCTCACCTTCTCAGTCGCTGCCCCACTCGGAGCTATTTTTGTGGATGTTTGGATTATAAAATTCCCTGTGACCGATTGAGCCTACAGTTCCTTGTACACGTGCAAGATATTTAGGGACGTCCCGTGTAACATCACTGATTTGTGGTCGTTATTTTCTATTCTCGAATTTCTATTTTCGAATCTAAATAGTATTTTCTTTGGAAGCGTCGTGGAAGATGATGATGTAATTGGTCTTATGTGAGGGAGACAAGCAAATGAAAAACAACATTTAAATGAATAAAATGTGTAATTAATGATTTCAGACCCATAGTTTATTTGAACTGAAATATTCTGTAGGGTACTCAAGAAATAAAAAAAAAGTTTCATTTTTTTAAGGGGTTGAAATAAAGAAAAATTCAACGAGAAATTTTACGCATACAATATAGTGGTTATAGATTATTTTAACTACAACTCTCTCTTTCTCTCTTGGAGAGAAAGAGAGAGTTTGTAGTTAAAATAATCTATAACCACTATATTCACTGAAGCCGAAGCTGAAGTCGCTATTACATTTAGATATTAATTATCATCGAAAAATAATTCTAAAATTCATCTAATTTCACAGTATGATAGATATATATCGATTCGTAATTCATTTTAATAATTACAGCGTAATAAAAATTCATATTTACAATCTATTCCCCTTCCTGTCCTACCAAAAATACATTATTTCAAAATTATTCTCCACATCCTGTAACATTCAAGAATTATTTTCCTCGTTTGTTTTTTGTTGTTTTTTTGTTTTTTTTTTCACCGATCGGAGGGGTTGCGGGGAGGCCCAAACGAACCGCGCGTGTCATAATAAACGCGTCGAGGCGATGACCGCGGCGCGGCGCGACAACGCGGCCGCGCACGTGACGCAACTCGCGAGCGCGCGAAAGCTGTTGCTGCCACGGCAGCTGCGCGCGCAGCAGCAGCCACTTTCTTCGCGCCCCTTTCTCCGACGCGCGAGCGCTCGCACCGCCACCGCCGCCGCCGACGGGCGCCTGCCGCGACGCAACCCGCGACACGCGGCCGTCGACGCCGAAGGTCGCTGAGCTGCTCGTCTCGCCGCGCCGCGCCGCGCCGGGTGTGGGAACGCGTTCACCGCGCGGTGCGGGTTTGGTGCTGAGTTCCAGGGCGGTCGTGGGTGCATTGTACGTCCTGGGAAACCGAAATGTAGCCTTGGCAGTAGAAGTTACTTAGGAGATAATGAAAAAAAATTAACCAAGAGATTGGAGGGTTTTTTTTCTACATTGATTAACTACATTGCTGTATACACGTTTAACTCTTAAAATACAAAATACAAAATTAACTGTAAGTAAATACGATAATATTTGAGGTTTGTAGAATTACGAATGCTTATTTTGTTTCGTGTAACAATGCCTAAAGTTAATATTGTTCAAATGTAGAGTCATTTGTCTCTTACGTTCACAAATAAACCCACAAGTATGCAATGCCTTCATTCAACGTGTATTTTTCGTACAATCCGAAGTGTAATTTAAAAACGAAGGTGCAAAATTTACTTACAAACAATCCATGTGGTGCAAATGCCTTATGTCCTTTCGCCAGAGATCTTCCCTCTAATTCTCACCGTCGAGAGCATTGTTGGTGTATAAAAAACATACGGTGTTTTGTGAGCTGTGATGAAACTCATGTCTGATTCTGCCTTGGGTATTGAACTTTCCTCGCAGTCCTGAAAGGTTCGTATTCCTGAAAGGGTGACCTCGGGACCATTCAACGCGAGCCGAAGGTCGTGGGCCCTCTCGAAGGCGCGTTTGAAGCGGCGGCGAAGGGCTGCGAGGGCGGACGAGGGCGCTCCCAGTGAAAGTGGGAGGCTGGCGTTGCTTTCTCCGCGAGCGGCGGCGCGGCCCCGCTCGGGGTGCTTGGCCGCCGGGGGCCCTTTCCGGCCGGGTCGCTGCCCCCGCGCTCTCGACCTTGGCTCTCCAGCCGACCGCCTGCACCTGGGCCCGCCGCCGCCGGCGCGCGCGCGCGCTTCCTCCAGCCACTTCCAAAGTCGTCAAGCATAATCTCCTGCTTATCCACGGTAATCGAGTCCAGTTCTTTCTTCTCGGGAATACAAAACGAGCGACTTCGGATCATAACATGCAACACCACTCATCTCTGACAAATTCTCGGAATATTATTATCAAACCGGTAACTAACGACGTTTTATAAGACTTTTCGTTGAACCTTCAGAATAAAATGGAAGCTACTACAAAAACAGACCTTGAGAGCAAAACCCGTGCATCACCCCACTAATGAAATTGGGCCACCGCAGGCATATTCAGTGACTCACGGCAATGCCCTTTGCATGAATGCGCACGCAGTCGATCGCCCGAAGGTCGACGGCCCGTCCGCCGTCCACCCAGGCCCTCGCCCCGGCGATAGCACGGCGCCGCGCCGCGCGGAGGCCGGGGGCCGGGGTTCGCTGGTTCGTTGAACCCCCGCGCCCGCGAAGACACCCGGAATCCCGCGGCAGGCCGGGTGCGTCGGCCTGCGGCAGGCGCCCGTGGAAGGGTCATAACAGGAAGACGCCGCCGCCGCCGCCGTCGCCACCGTCGCCGCCGGGGGCGACGACCCGCGCCGCCGCCACCGCCGCCACCGAGGTGTTGTGCCCCGCCCGCTGCTCCGCCTCCGTCCCGCCTCTGCCCCGCCACAGCCGCCGCCACCGCCACCGCCACCACCACCGCCGCCGCCACCGACGCCGCCGCCACCGCCACCGAAGTGTTGTGCCCCGCCTCCGCCCCGCCATAGCCGTCGCCGCCGCTGCGGCGCGCCGGTGCGTTGACCCGGTCATCTTGCTCCGCCGCCGTCGCCGGCGGGTGCTTCCGCTCTCTTCCTCTCGCTCGTTCTCGCGCGCCCGTGCCTCTCGCTCGCCCGGAGGAGGCGAAACCATCGCCGACCGGTTTCCCCGAGGAAGCCACGACGCCAAGTTCGCAGCGTTCCGAGAAGAGCGCTGTCCTCTGGGCGGCGACCAATGGCTGAAGGAACGGGCGGCCACTGAGATACCTTGTGGATGGGATGCTGATATCGACGGCGCACTCGAAAAGTGACGTGCCAAAAAAAATTGTCATTTCGGTGGAGAAAGGTTTTAATGTAATGAATATGTTTATTTCGCGGCCAGAGACAGTGTACTATAACTACCAGGTGTCATGTGCATTCTGTTTAAGAAATTGTTACTAGTAAATATATTGTTACTAGTTACTGTTATCTAAACATATTTTTTATTTACCTAAAAATACCAATTTGTTTAGATCTTTTATTTATCTTGTGCAGCGACAATGTCAGGAACCCATTAGTATGGTAACGCAGGACTCTCACTGTGTTTAATAACATTCGAAAGCCATATTATCATGGGTAAATCCACGAGTTCTTTGGAAATTGTCGATAAAGAGACTGAGAATGTCCAAAGTACCAGTGATATTTAATAGGACTAGTCCACGAATGAAATTACGGCCAACAGAGTTCCAAAATGAACAAATATTGAAAATAATTGAAAGCTATGTTATAATCAGTGAGGTTATGTTACAGTACATACGCCGTTTATTGGACATCGTCATAGCAATCGATGTATACCACCTCCTAAGATAGATGAGACACAGTTTATGATTGGCCAATAGGGAGAAGCGGTAAGATAAATCGGATGGAAAAAGGCAATAACATTTTTGAGGTACACCGCTGTGATTGGGGCTTTTTTTTATGTATATTTAACTGTATTGGTTTTTAATTTCACTAGTGGAATAGTCACATTAATCACACGCGTTTTCTGACTATTACAAATCATATTCTCAATCATCAGGCTGCAGTGAAAAAAGCGCTCGATCAACTGACAGAGTCTGATACTCAATTAACAATTAAGAGAACTCAAAATGACTCCTTGGAAACAGTAATATGTTACTCATTGAAAATAAATCTGCCAACAACTATTTTGGGGTTAAAGTAAAAAAAATCATAAATAATCGAAAACATTTTTAGCTAGATTAACTATAGCAAATTAATTATAAAAAAATCTTCATAATTTGTTGAAACTATTTGAGTTACTCGGTCCGTGCCTGGTGAGCTTATTGGTTCAGTAAGTGCGTGTCTGTAGATTCTGTGTTCTCGTTCCTTGGTGCCCGCTCTTCATGCTTCGTTATGCCCACCCGTGATCCAGTTTCTCTCGCTCGACCTTTAAATATGTTACCATAGCTTACAAACAAGTATGATTGAAGCACTTCGAGAAACAACACAGACTACATGTTGCTTCTGGTATATTTCTTTCCTTTTCTTAGAAAAAATATTATTTTAAACTCAACATTGTTTTTTTTTAATTACGTTTTACATCATTTTTTATACTTTTCTTCAGAAAATATTTAAAAAAATGTAGTGTGCAATGTGTTATTAATGTGATATTTCTAATTATTAGTTCAAATGTGACTTGTTTCGTTGTTGCAGTAAATTTTACAAATGCTTAATTACAATAGTACAAATACAACTGCATGGATTCTGTGAACTATCTTTAGTTCCCACTATCACCCACATACGAGAGAATTATCTTTTTCTATTGATTTCCATGTAAGATAACGCGCCTTTTTCACCTCTTTAGCGCTGAAGAAGAGTGATAAACTATTATTTATGGATAAAAGCACTTCATTTGCACTGTTCTGCATTCTCTAGATAAGTTGATCAATTTTTTATCAGAACACTTCTAATCATTCACATCGAAGTGTGTATATTGTTGTGCCAGCTGGAAGATGTTATATTTTTTATTTTTGAAAATGTAATGTATGTCTTTCTGGAATGGAGCCTCACAATATTTCTCTTTAATCTCGTAATTCGAACAGTTATTTCCTTCTCATGCTTGGAAACATTTCATGCTGTGCTACCTGCAATTGTTCCGGCACAAAACTTCTGAGAAGAGTATGGTTGGCCGCGTCTACGTGCCTTTATTTTACCCTTCACTCTTTAATCCATTGTTCAGCTTCGTTTTCGGACTTAGAGAACTCGTAAAGAAAGCTTCGAGTGAAATTTTTGCACAGACGAGTTTTCACTATTCCCAAACGTCAAGAAAAGTGAATGGGCCATGTTACACTTTCTTGAACACCGTAAATATCACCCTGAGGCCATCATTGGTTGGTATTTACGATCGTAGTAGATAGAGATATTGGTTTTATTTTTGTTTCCATTGTGGAAAATACGCTGAATCTAAATATTAGTAGAGTAGAAAAAAGAAACATTTAGAATAATATCATCGACGACTGTTATAGGCTTAGACACCGCGAAGAGTACTCCCAAGTTTTAGTCACATCGGGCGAGTAGTATCCGAGAACGCTACTCTTCCAAACGCAGTTATTTCGTCCTATATTTGAGAAGGCGAGTCCTATTGTTTGTTTGGCGCTGACGAGGCAGTTACGTGATAGCCGCGCGTAACGCCCTCCGCCGCCGCGCATCCGGGCAGCGCATTCGCCTGGCGGCGCGCGATGCCTTTTTGGGGAATATGGGCTAGCGAGCGGCGTCGACGGCCGCCTCCCGCCCGGTCACTTGGCCGCCCACGCACGCCGAGGGGTGAACGCTCGGCCGAGGGGGCGGGGCGGGGCGGAGCGGCGTGGAGCGGGGCGGAGCGGAGCGCAGCGGGCTGAACGGCGGGCGGGCGGGCGGGCGGGCGGTCGTCGTCCGCGCGGGGCGGGTCAGCGACCCGGGCACCTGCCCCATTGATCGCCCGGGGTCAATGTCACGCGCGCGAGGGCAGCGCCCGCTACCTGCCCCGCCGCCGTGCCCGCCTCTGCCCGGCCGGGGCTCGCTCGCCCGCTCAACGCTACGCCGCGCCGCGCCACGCCGCTCCGCGCTGCTCGACGCCGCTCGGCGCGCGAGCGCGCCCGGGTTTCTGTATCACTGGGTAAGTGACTGCGGGTGACCTCGCGGCCGAGCGTCGGCGGACGCGCCCGAAGCTGCCCGAAGCGGCCCGAACGCGCGCCCGGTCAGCGCCCGCGCGCTCGCTCGTTCGCTTGCGGCGGCGGAGCGTAGCGCGCTCGCTGACGCGGCCCGGAGCGGAGCGGGCGAGGAGTGGAGCGGGGCGGGGCGGGGAGGCGCAGCGCAGCAGCCTTTCGCCCCAACGAAAGTGCAGTGCCCGGGCGCCGAACGCGGGCGATCGATGCCGCCTCCCGCTCCCACGCCGCGCGCTCTCCCCCCTCCGCCCCGCCCCTCCCCCCACCCCCGCGCCCCGGAATTTTTGTTCCAGTGGGTCAACGACACTGGCTGCGCGAGATGCGCGCCCCGCTCCGCTCCGTCCCGTCCCGTCTCTCCCCGTCCCGCCCCGCCCCCCTCCCCGCGCCGCCCTTCGGCAGGCACCGGCGCGGAGGCGGGGACGAAACGTAATTCATTTCCGGTCGTGCGGCTTCACCAGTTGGGCTGACCCTGAAGACATCGCGGCGCGAGGTCGTTCGCACCGAAGGGCTCGCCTTTGAAGGAATGCCTGCCCGCGCGGGTATTTTTTATTGGACGTCGCTTCCTCGAAACCGGACACAACCTTTCTTCGTGGATTCGATTTTAATGATTTGCTTCTCGCTCGATATCGCTCTCGGGAGTTCTAATTAGAGCGGCCCCATTTCCTTGCATTTCCGTCGGAGCATTCGCGTGTCGCTCCCTTGAGGCGCGGAATTCCATCATTCGATCGTAATCGTTACGTAGAACCCTGGCTAACGACTGCGGAAGTAACCGGTGCTAGTGCGCAACGACGTGAGTTTGAGGTTCGGGGAGATAACCTACTTTATTGTGTCTGCAGAAGATGAAATAATCAGCCCGCACCATTCGTGGGCTCCCTAGCATCAGGAAAAATGTGTATCATTTTCTTCTGCAATAAAATGGGATAATATCACTTCCAAATCCCTATCGGTTATTATTTTCAGTCGAATCAGAACTAGAAGTGTAATGAATAAGAATGTAGGTACTTCATACACCTAATACCGCGGGATATTAATACTTTCATATTCAATATATTCGATTCACGATTATACGTCTGTGGTGGCAGAGTTACAGTTTTTAAGATCGATGTAGTTAAGATCTTTTGCCTCGCCGTACTCGTATTTGTTATTTTTGCCGTAATCTGGATGGCAACAAGTCCACAACAAGCGATCCTACCATTTCAAGCTCTCAAGCAACATTTCGTATCAGCGTTCGGAGTAAGGGCACACCAAACTCAAATGTCGACACCATTGTTGGATCACAATCATTACCTAATAGGGCCAGCATCAGCATCAACACACAATGTGCTGCATGAACGAAGAGCGTGTATTCATGTATCAGAGCCTTTCCACTGCTTTGCTTTTGCGTATTTATTTGCGACCTTCGCACAAAGGAGTTGATTATGATCGCATTGGAAATACAGAAGCGAACGGGGAGGGCGGGAGGGAAGGGGGAGGGCGGATCTGCCTCTTTTGGGAGCGGAGGAGGGGGGGAGGGGCAGGGGGCCGCGGAGGGCGATGACGCGCAGGCGCGGGCGGCGGCGGCGGCGGCGGCGCGGGGTCGGCAGAGGGCGCGAGCGGGCGATGCCCTCCGCCCGCTACCTGTGCCGCCTCCGCCGCCGCCGCTGCCGCGGGGGCAACGCGCTGAGCTCCAAGGACGTGGCCGCCGCCTCCGCCGCCCGCCCGCCCGTCCTCCCGGCCGCTCAGCGCCCTTTCGCCCTTTTGCCCTTTGTGGCCGTGGGAGCTCCGGCCAATGCCTCGACCTGCGCAACTCTCCCCCCTTCCCCCTCTCCAACCCGATCTCCACCCCGCGCGCGCGCTCTCGCCCCGCCGGGCCACTTTCTTCGCTTTGGGAGACCCCTTTCCTTCTCGAAGATGCCTCGCCGGCCGGGGGAAGGGAGAGGGGGCGTCCCGTCTCAAGAACGGGCGACGGATGGAGTACTATTTCTTTGCGAATAAAAGGAAGGATGGGGCGCAGCGACGAAATTGCTGAAAGGCAATCGCCGCAGATTGAGAAGTGAGAGGCGTTGAGTGAAAACGATCGAGAGTAAGAGAGAGTGAACGCCATCCCCATCATGATACCCCTCCATAGAAAGAAAGTGGAAAACTACCAGTGTTTGCAAACCGTAATAAACAGTAGAATGTGAACGTTTAATGTGTAGCACTATTACATGTAAATTGCAGCCGAGGGGCACGGAGTGCATTGACTCTTCCTTTGTGGCAACTAGGCCACTTGGCGCTGTCGCGCATGTGGCCACTGCGCATTTCCTTCCGAGCTCAGGCCACTTTTCCTCGTGACCGCCGCTCGCGTTGCGGTTTCCGCCTGGAAACCGCCTGGCGTTTCCCTCCCGGGGGCCTTACCCCTGGCCGCGACAGCTCCCCTCGCCCCGAAATCACCTCCGCCCTCGCAAAGACCTTGGGGAGCACCTACGCTCTGGAGTCGACGAGTTCTTTCGGCCCGTGGCCTTGCTCGGGTTGCTTGTCGGTTTTTTGCGACGTTGCGGGTGCGTGATCGTTCCCCGGGTGGGTTTAGCAGCGCGTTGCTGACCCGGTATCCCGCATGTGTCAGCGATCGCGGTGGGCGGTTCGGGTGAGGTGGCAGTGGTAAGAAGGGAAGAAGAAAGTTTCGGGGAGCCTTATCTGCGCTGGCCGGGAGCCCACTGGGCTGCGGGCGGGCGAGCGATAGCGCTGGCCTTATCGCGAGGACGAAGCCCCGGGGCGCGAGTGGGCGGCGTCGCCGAGCGGTCTGCGACAGGTGGCTGCACCCCTCCCCTCTCCCGAAAGCGCTGACTGCGCATGCCCACGCGAACGTTGTCCATCGGGTGATGTGCGAGATTCGGTGAAACGGAATGAAATCATCACCGTGACTATTTTCTTCATAAGCGCAGATAGTGCGAGTGTTGACATTACAAACAATTCGCGTGTGATGTGGAGAAAAAAATATGGGCGATGTTGGTTTAAGCGCCTCTCGACTCGCGAATAACAGTGGTATTGATAAACTCCTTTGTGACTGATAGCAGACGAAAGCAACCGTTGTGTATAAACGGAGATCGTAAACGCGTCGGTGGCGACGCGTCGCGGAGGTCATAGCCCGCGCGCGCGTCCTAATCCAGCAGAAGGGCGCGCGCGCGAGCGTTGAACCCCCGCGGACGAGAAAGGGCGCGCGAGGGCGGCGCGGGCGACGGCGGCGGCGGCGGGCGCACTGCCCGGCCTTGGCCGCGCCGCGCCGTGCTCGCGCCCGGGTATATCAGTCAAGGTTTCGGGCGTTGAACTGCAGGCGGGCGAAGCCCCCGCGGTCGGGCGCGGTGCGGCCGGCTGCCCCCACCACGCGCGCGCCGCCGACCAATGGCGGCGCGCCGCGGGCCGCGCCGCGCTCTCCCATTGGGCGAGCGCGCTCCGCCGCGCCATTGTTTTGTCAATGACCTTCCGGCGACGGCGGCGCGGCGCACGCGGGCGCGCTGGCTCGGCGATAGTCGGCCGCGAGTCGCCCGCAGGGTAGGACGTTCTCCGACTTTCACTCTCGCGCCCGCGCCGTCGTCCGCGCCGTGTCGCGCAGCGCAGCTCACGTGCGCGCCATGGTCGTGACGGAGGCCGCGTCGCCCGCGCAGGGCTTCGGCTGTGCCGCGCCCGCCGCGGAGCGCATGCAGATGCCCGAATCCACGACGCCCTCGCGGGAGCCCGATCTCAAGATAGGTGCGCGCCCACGCCTTGGCCCCGGCGCCGCGCCGGCCGGCTGTCAGTGCTCACCTCGCCGCCGCCGCCGAGATATGGAACGTGCGCCGGCGCGCCCCGAGTGGCCATGAGTGTCGCGAGTGTGTTAGTGCGAGCCTGCGCACCGCGTGCGGCAGCCGTTCCATGTCTCGACGCGCGCGGCGGGAGCTGTGTGTCCGTTCAAATGTGTATGTGTATGTGCATTCCTCGACATGAGTGCCGTGTGCTGAATGGAGCTTCTCTTGTGTGTGTTGCAGAGTTCGACGGCACCACTGTTCTCTGCAGAGTTTGCGGAGACAAAGCCTCTGGCTTCCATTATGGCGTCCATTCCTGCGAAGGCTGCAAGGTAAGCAGAAATGCCATGTCTTCTTTACATGTAATAAAAAAGCTCAACGTCTCGTTCAGAATTATTAGAAGTCATTGTCAATGTCGTGAAGATGTTTTAAGGAACATCTATTGTTGCTTTGCAGCACAATTAGTCCTAAATATCTCATGTTGAATTCGCAGTAGTCAGAAAAATTTCTCCACACTAAATGAAACCACATTTGGTATTGTTTCGACCATTAGATGCCTCTGAACGCACGCGTTGAGCTCGTAAAATCTTGAAGGGGCTATTCCCACTCGGGCGAGACTAGGCGAGGGTTCACTCTCTGTAAGAAAGCCGCGAAGAAAGTGTTGGAGATATCTCGGTTTCTCCACTGCCACCACTTTCATTGGGCGCTTGACAGCGACGGTTCGGAACGCGAACCTTTATCACTCGATCGGTCACGAAACGCTCCACCGGCCACGTTTCGTTTCACTTGCATTGTCTTTCCGAAATCAACGGCCGGGCAGCGACCCAGTGCGGGACGCGGGGGTCGTTGCACACGGGGGTATCTGGCGCATTGTGCGTCGGGAGGGCCCGGAGAGGAGCAGCCAGGTAGAAGGCAGGCAGGCAGGCAGGCGGCGGGGCAGCTGCGGCGCGGCGCGGCCGTTGGGGTTGAAGGCCGGGCGACGCAGGAAGCGCGGGCGTTCACCCGCCGCCCCTGACCTTGGGCGCGCGCCTCGCCGCCGCCGCCGCCATCGCCGCCGCTTCGGCCTCCGCGCGGCCGTTGACTCAGTGGGCGCGAGCACTAGCGCGCGCGCTGCGCTGCTGGGTGGGATCTCGGAAAAATCCGGGCAGATGGGTGTCAGCCAGAGGAGAGCTCGAGGTCGCCCTTGTTTACTGCGACGGCGCAGGCGGCGGCGGCGGCGGCGGTCGCCGCGTTGGGGGAAACGAACCATCCCGGGGCACAAAGCCCAAGCACGACGCGCTCTGGGGGCTATTACGGGCGGGCACTCGGTAAAGGTTAAAGCCAGGCGCGTGACGCGTCGGGAATCGTCCTTTCCGCGCGTAGAGGACAAGGCGCGTTGCTCGCGCAGGCGTTTTCGCTGAGGCAGGACGCCTGTCCCGTGTTGCAGCAAACGGGCTGTGGACTGTACCTTGCCCACGAGTTGCGTAGAAATACATCAACTTTGTTGTATCATTTGCAGATTAAATTAATTGTTGAGTAATTTTTTAACAGAACTAAACGCAGATAAATTGTTGCTTAAGTTTCTTAAAAAAAATAATACTAGGTGAAATGTTTGAATATTTGAATATATATTTGAAAATAATGAAATGAAAAGGTTTGTCAATAATACATTACGTAGAAAATGAAAATTATTTTCGGTATCGAAATTGTTTAATTGTAATTAAATTGCAGGCTTGCTTAAATTGGATAATAGACAGGTGGTAAAACATTTTTATTGTGATAGGAGAAAGTAAGTCTATTGGGAACGTCAGAGATGAAGAGTTTCTGAAAAAAGCAAAATTATTAATAGAACGTGTACTGTAGCTTATATGGCATCATTTGATTAGTTGAAAAAGTATTTACGTAAAAAGTATTAGCATAAATTTATCCAATTATTTAATCCAATAATTAACTGAATTGTACAAATGTTCTATTTAATCAGCCAGTTATAGTAGCAATTGCAGGTTCATGGTTCTCTGTTGGCAAATCGTCAAATGGCATAACGCACTAGGCTTAGTTTCTTCTAAACAGCGCATTGATAGTCGAATTGGTTGCGTAAGTCGCCGGAGCGAAAAACACGCACGCAGCAGAAATAGACAAAGGCAACGCGCGGCCCGAAACGGAAACCTTTATCTATGGAAGAGCGCAGCTGTAAATACATCATTCACTTCAGTTCAGTCACCGAGGGCTGCGCTATGTAGGGCATTGCGATGGACTCTTGGGGGGAAGTATCAAAGTGTGGAAGGAGAGAGGAACGGACGAGGAGGGGAAACGGGGAGGGGAAGGAGTGAGAGCGAAAGAGACGAAGACGAGAGGGTGCGCGCACTTTCCTCCTCCGGCGCGGCCTTGGGCCGTGAGGCAGGTCGTTCACCCGGCGCCTGCCCGATAGCGACGGGGTGGGGACAGTCGCGGGCGCTCGCCTCCCCTCCCAGCCCCACCCAACCCCACCCTCCCCTCGTGCCGTGCTCCCGCCTCCGCGCGCCCTCTCTCGGGCGTATATATAGCGAGCGCTCACCTACTTCGGCGCTCGCCCCACTTGGGAGGTCGTTGCCCCGCGCAAACAAAAGCGAAGCGGCGAGCGCGAGCGCGCGCGAGCGGAGGCGAAGTGGGGCGGCCGCGCGCGCGGTCACTCACACTGCCGCGCGCTTGCGCTTGCGTTTCGCGTTAGCGTCAGCGTCAGCGTTCTCGCTCTCGCTCTCGCCCTCGGCCGCCGCCAACGTCGTCGCCGTCTCTGTCGCTCTCGGCAGCCCGGCGCTCACCTGCGCTCTTTCCCTCTCGTCGACTCGCCGTCTCGCTCTTCCGCGGCGGCCGCGCTCCACTTGTGCTGCCGCTGGCGTTCGCGCGCCGCCCGCCAGAGTGCGTCGGTGTGCCGCCTCGCGCCGCGCGGCGCCGCACAGCCTGTTGCGTTTATTTCGCGCTCTATGGGATGCGTGCGGGTTCCGCGCGTTACAACGTCGTCACGTAACGTCCGTAAGTTTCCCCTTCGCGAGCAACCAGAGGACGTTTCATCATTCATATAATAATAGATCGTTGCTCTCGCTGTCAGAAAAAAAGGAATACGAGATAATTGAGCTGGGAACTTGTAAATGTCACCCGGGGGCGACGCTCTCGGGCAACAGGGCTGGTGATTTATTTTGGCCTCCCCCAGCGGCATCTGCTTCGCCGATCTAGAGCGTCGGTGGCGTACAGAGGGAAATGAACCCGCGACCTTTAGCGCAGAGTTCGCTCTCATTCTGCGTGCTCCGTCTCTGTCGCGCCGGGCGGGTTGGCGCGAGCGAGAGCGCAAGAGCGAGCGTGGTTGGGCGCGCGGCCGCCAGAGCGCAGCGCAGGCGCGGAGGTCGAGGACCGCCGGGGTGAACGGCCTGCGCTGACCTCCCGCCCTCCCCCCCTCTCTCATCACCCCGCCGCGGTCCCGCCACACCTCACATCGCCCCGCCTCGCCCGGCCCGGCCCGGCCGTGCTCGCTCGCCCACCCCCGCAAGCTCAGTGTGGCGGCGCCGGTCAGCGACCCCTGGTGACCGGGTCGCGCTGTCCCGCCCCCGCCTCGCCCCCGCCCCGCCCCGCCGCCCAGGTAGCGCAACGGGGCAGCGGGCCGTGCATTGTTCGCGCCCCGCCACGCAGCCCCGCCACGCCGAGGTTGATGACTGTTGAAGAACTGCTGCGGCCATCAGATGAACTGAATATCGGTCACTCAGCGGAAAAAAAAGTAGTGAAATCTGTTTCACGGGAAAGCGATCCCTCCCGTGCACTAGCAGGCATAACACGCAAAACAATACGAGGTTAATTCCACTTTGATAGCTTTTCTGGGTCAACTAAGGGGGGAGTTAATGTCCTCGGTTCCTGGAAATTGAAACTCAATGTGGATTGTAAATGTGACAGGACAGTAATATATTAGGCATATCACAGTTCTTGAAAAGGGGAGATATAAACAAATATTGGAAGCTGACACAATTTTTGGCCAAAGTAGATAATATGCAGAAAACGCAGTTCAAATATTAGAACCTCTCCAAAAATGTTAATAGTAATAATCATAGTAAAACGTTATTTACGTATGTATTAAAATTCATTTATTCTTTTTTGTAAACCCTAAAGTGATAACTCACTTTTTTAGTTCATTTAGTGAATTTGAGAGCAAAAAGTCATGAATATCAAACAGGCACAGCTCACTAACGAAAATGCTCGTTTTGATGCTCATTTGGATACGCAGGGTAGTTAAAAATTTACAAGCGTGGTCCTCTTTCGACATCGGAGCACGATAAATCCAGCGCCAACGACGAGGCGTCGGGCCTCAAGGGCAGTGGCGTATCCAGGGGGGGGGGCATACCCCCTCCCGAAAAGGCCTAGAGATTTCGTTTGTTACTTTAATTTGGTAAAATTGATTAAAATATTTATGTTAAAATTATGTAATTATTAAAAAATAAGTTAAGCCTGAGTAAATACAATAGTGACATTTACAAGTTCCCAGCTCAATTATATCATATTACTTTTTCTGACAGTGAGAGCAACACTCCATTATTATATTGAATAATCAAACGTCCTCTGGTTGCTCGCGAAGGGGAAACTGTATGTATATTGTAGTGTCGTATATACACTACAAAAATAATATACAGTATGACGAATATGTTTATTATTTCACAAAAATCTATGATGGCCCACCTCCTAAAAAATAATCCCCAGCTCAAGGGCGGCGAAGGGCCTGCGCGGGGCGGCGGGGAGGCGAGGGGGCGGGGCGGGCGCTGCGAGTGGCAGAGCCGAGCTGAGTGGAGCGGGGCCGCGCAGCCGCGAGGGGTCAACGACCGGCGCCGTGGCGAAACCCGCTCGCTCGCCCCGCACTCTCACTTTCCCGCGGGGGCGCGGGCGGGAGGCAGGGCGCGGCGCGGGGCGGTGCGGAGGGGGGGCCGGGCCCGGCCCGGGGCGGCCGGCGGGGACGGGTGAACGGCCGCGAACTGGGTTACCGGCGCGGGGCCGCGCGTTCGCCGCCGCCGCCACCGCCACCGCCGCGCCGGGCCAGCGCAGTCGCGCGCAAGCTCTCGACGCGAGCGAACGTGTGGCGTGTGTTGGTGCGCAACCCCCCTTGCGTCAAGCCCTCTCGACGAGTGCGTTTGGGCCTGGTGTGTGTGCGCGTGAGTGTGCGTGGGAGATGTGCGTGTGTCAGTGCGGGCGCGCTGCCCCCGCGTCGCCCGCTGACGGCGAGTCCAAAGGCGATGCTGCCGAGGTAGGCCTCTACGCCCCCGCGCGCGCGCGCTCGCGCCCTTTTGTCTTTGTCTCACCCCCTCCTGCGCCCCTGCGTTGCACGGCGCCCGCTCACTCTTGTGTGCGTTTTGTGTGTGCTGCAGGGTTTCTTCCGGCGCAGCATCCAGCAGAAGATTCAGTACCGCCCGTGTACCAAGAACCAGCAGTGCAGCATCCTGCGGATCAACCGTAACCGCTGCCAGTACTGCAGACTCAAGAAGTGCATCGCTGTTGGCATGTCCCGAGACGGTAAGTGTCTTGCGAAGAGATTTTTTTTTTCACGCAGAAGGGGTTTTAAATCCGGGGGGATGAAAGCTTTAACTTTCTTTCATTGCCAAGAATTCCTTGCACATACATATTGGCTGATTTGCATTGGGAAACATCATTGTTGGTGGGATCTTGAGATTCTATAAGTAAAAATATAAAGTCAATAGGTGTTCTTCTAAATTTTGGAGAAAACGTCTACTGATTTCTGTAACTTGGATGAAGTATTCATTGTTGAAGTTAAACTCCTTTACCAGAAATAACGTGACGTGAACAGTTTTGTATAAGGATGAATGTTGGTGTGTAATTGAATATTCCATATCGAAGACTGATAGCCCATAAATCCATTTGTGTCATCTTCACCATAATTATTTGCGTAAAAACAACAACACAAGTAAAATCGCGAGTCTACTCTAAACCACCTACGAGAAATACGACGTCCAAAGCTTAAAAACTCTACCATTATATTACTGGGGCAGTAGGGGGAGAAATCGCAGCTTTGTTGTTGTTGTCTCTTATCCCGCCATCCCGCGCGCCTCGGTGCAGCGGAGGGCATCGAACTCGGCGCGTCGGAAGACTCTCGGCGCCCGGGCAGCGCGCATCTGCTCTGCAACGGGATTTCTCAAGTGCCTCGCCCGACACTCGCCCTCGTTCGTTCGGCAGAGCCCCCACGCAGCTAGGAGACATCTCGGGAAACTGGCTTTGTTCGCAGATACTCATGAATATTACTAACGTACAGTGCCTGATTGTAAAATTGTAGGTCCCGGAGCGCGCCCCAAATTAATTATTAAGAGAAATAGTTGCATATTTGTAATTTAATAATTACTTCTTGAGGTACCGGAACGCCATTCCGTCGCTTTCCGCCAGAAATCAACGAACATACATCAATATGGTACATAGAATCCAGTAATAAGATTCGCTTTTTCTTTAGATCTGTCAGTAGTTTGAAGTGCGACAGAAAAAAAGTGTTGAAAAGTACAATAAAAAGTTTGGAAAACACCCGTTTAGTTTTGAGGGCCGAAAAAGTGAGCCAAAGTCCAAATTTGCACCGTGTCATATCGCGCCAATAAAAGAAACAAAAACAAGACTATTAATAGCTGAATCACGACGTCGATTGTGGACTTCGGTCAGCTCTCAAAAACACAATAACACGGAATACCACCCCCCAAACAGGCGCGTAACGAAAGGAAGTGTCGGGGGCTACGACCGGCGACGGCAGCGCTGCAGTCGGCGGCGCCGGCGCTCGCGCGCCATTGTTGCGTCAGGGCTGCTGGAAGTGGGTGAACGCGCGGCGGTCGCGCGGTCAACGACCTCACCGCAGCCGCCGCCGCCGGAGAAACCGCCTCCGTTGGGCAACGCTCGCGCGCCTCGACGACGTCACCGTCCGCGAAACGCGCGTCTGACGTCACGAGTTGCGCGGAGAAAGGGGGCATGGGACGGAGTGGTGGTGGTGGAGGGGGGACGGACCACTCACCCTCCCCCCACCACTCCCACCCGCTACTGCTGCCGCCGCAGTCCGTTGTTTGTTTGCAGGAATTCGGTTATCGGGCACGCTTTCTGGGTTGCTAAATATGGCGGAAAACTCTTGAGCGATTACCGCGCGGCCCGTCATTGGGTCAGGCGAGCGCGGTGACGCACCGGTGCGCCCCGCGATGCTTTGTTGTCGCTGGCGGGCGAGGTGTTCTCGCGTGCCCGCTCACCACGCTCTTCGTCTGTTAACTGTGATAATCGCTCTCCAACAGTTTGATTGCTTAATACATATTGCAATTAATTGGCATTGATTTATTACAATATTTAGGCCGTCAAAATATTGAATAAAAATTAATGAAACTGTTGTTTTCTCTTCCGGGATTCTTTGAGCATTGCGGCACCGTATTGCTATCGTACATGGGGTCAATATTTATAACATTCATGTTAAGTAACTTCAAAAAAAATTGCATAATGTTCTTTGTTCACTTATGTTATTGGGGCCATGTAGTTGAAATTGTTGGATATGCATAAAATAATATTAAAATACATTAATGTTGGGAATGAAATGTTGGATATTTATGAATATTGGAGGGGGCATAGATCTAGATTCAATCCCTGCACTTATTTACTTTCTTTCAATTTCTTACGTTTATCTCAGTGTTACATATACAGGGCTTTATTTAAAGTAAAGTATCCTTCGATAAGAGGAGAGAAAAAGTGAGCTGCTTGGCGCTATTGCTGCCGGGAGATCGGCAGATTAATTCTGAAGCAGCGGCGTGGGCATCGGTAAGTGGGATGGGGGTGGGGAGTGAACCGGGGCGAGGCGGGTCTCGCAGGGCGGAAGCAGGGTTGGCGCCCCCGTTGGCGCCGCCAGGGCACCGGCGTGGAACCTTCCGGAAGGGCGCGGGCGGTCGCCGCCCCATTTCTCGCGAGCCGCAAGGTCAACAGCCGCCGAGAGTACCGCTAGGCGCCCCCGTAGTTCAGCGCGCGACCGCCGCGCGCGCTGGCGGCGCCGCGGCGCTGCTGCCACCTGGCGGCGGCCGCGCGCACTCGGCGCACGCGCGCGCGGCGCGGCGCGACGTCAACTGTGCTCTGCGCGGCACGGCGCGGCGTGGCGAGGAGAGGCGAGGCGGAAAGTCCCCGCGCAGAGCAAAGGTGACCGCGAGCGCGTTCGCGCCCTTGGACCAACCTTCGGCGCGCGCAAGCGGCGACGGCCCGGAAGCGGGGCGGAGGTGGCCTCGCTCGCCGGCGGCGGGGGGGTGGAGCGGGGGCGGGGGGTGGGCGGGCGGGCGAGGACGCGGCAGCGGCGCAGGCGCGTGCGCCGGCCGAAGGTTAATGTGGAAAAACAACGCAGGGGGGCGCTGGGCGCGCGGGCGAGGGGGCGGCGGGCGTATGTAGGTCGTGCGCGAGAGAGAGCGCTGGCGGCGGTGGCGGCGCCGAAAGCAAGTTCAAGGGTACAGCGCCGGGCGGGCGGCGGAGGCGGCGGCGGCGGCGGGGCGCGTGGTGGGGGTCGGCGCGGCGGCGCGCGGCCGCGGGCGCTGCGCGAGCTAGTCGTCCGCCTGCCGCCCGCCGAGTGCACGCGCCGCGACGCGCTCCGCGTTCGCCTCGCACCCACGCTGTGTGTGTGCGCTCTGTGAGTGTGTTTGTGTCTTTTGTGAGACGGTGCCGTACCATGCGCCTAGCGCCCGCCGGTCTCCTCCTACGTGCCAGAGCTAGTGCTAGTGAGTGACAGTGACACAGTGCCCCCGCGAAGCGAGTGCTGTCGGCCAGTGGAGTGAACCGAGTGCGCCGCCAGAGCGCCTCACTGAAAGGATATCCTCTCGACGCCATGGGGGACGAGTTACCCATCCTCAAGGGCATTCTCAACGGTGTCGTCAACTACCACAATGCTCGTAGGTGTCTCTTTCTGGAGTATGTGTATGAGTGATCGGTCCGTGGTTGGCTGGGAATACAGTGTTGAACCGATTCGCCTGATGCGTCCGAGAATGAATGGGATGCGGGGGCGGGGCAGGATCGGGAGTTATCCCGCGCCTGGGCGAGAGCGGTGGCGCGGGCGGTTGAGGGCAGAAGGCGCGCGAGAGGGCAGCGCAGTGAAACCACGACGCGCCCACTTTCTCGCCTGACCCACAGCCCCGCGGCGGCGGCGGCGGCGGCGGCGGAGGCGGGGAGCGCGCGCGCGCCACTTTCGAGCGGCGCGTGAAAGTGAGCGCGACGCGGGTTTCGCTTTCTCCGCTGCTGGATGCGCCGCCTCCGCCGCCGCCGTCGTCGGGTCGGCGACCGCGTTTCCCGCGCGACTCGGCGCCCGCCCTCGCCCCCGCTCCGCTCCCGCCCTGGCTCGGCCGGGCCGGGGCCCGCCGCCGCCGTCGCGCTTCGCGCGCGCGCGCCCAGGCGAGAGGCAGGGAAAGTGACGGCGCGGGGCGGGGCGGGGTGGGAGGGCGATCGGGGTCGGCGGGGCGATGTGGGCCGCAGCTGCCTCGACAAAGCGGCCAACGGTTGCTCTCGGGCTCGTGGCCTCGCCTGGCCGCGCACAAAGGGAGCGCGCGGCGCTGGCTGCCGGGTGGCGGGTGGCGACGGCCGTTGGAGTGCGGCTGATCGCGGGGGCGGTGGGCGGGGTCGCGCGGGGTCACTTTCGAGGGCCCGCTTTCCATCGCGCACGCGATGGGGGACGCTGGCAATGTATGGGCGTGCGAGATGGGGGGCTCGCGAGATCACCATGCAGCGTTTGCCCTCCACAATGAGGTACAGGATATGGGTATTAGATCACATGAAATATATCTAATAAGCAGATTTGTACAAGGAGACTCATATGCGAGATAATTTTTTTTTTGTTTAGCTATCATCTGTAAAAATAACCTCTTGAATAAGGTTTAATCCCATGTCAGTAAGGATGTGTGACCCAGTCGTCCATTTTTTTTCTCATTTTAAGTTTGTTATAGTTTCTTGAAAAAAGTGTACCCTGAGAGGTATTGAAATCAGTGACGTTATCCTGCAACCTAAATTTTATGGTGATGTGACCCATTAATGGATTCGTGTTATTGGTTTGATGTAAGAGAGCTTTTCCGCAGGGAATGGAATGAATGAAGTGGTGTGCATGCGTGGGGCCTGTAACGGCCGTAGCTCTTAGCCGTAGGCGCGTGCCGCCCCGAGCGCGAGAGTGACCTTTGGGTTGGCGTGTGTGTGTTGCAGCGGTGCGGTTCGGGCGCGTGCCGAAGCGCGAGAAGGCGCGCATCCTGGCCGCCATGCAGCTCAGCTCCAACTCGCGCTCGTACGAGAAGGCGCTCGCCGCCGAGCTGGAGGACGAGCAGCGCCTGCTGGCCACGGTGGTGCGCGCGCACCTCGACACCTGCGACTTCACGCGCGACAAGGTGGCGCCCCTGCTGCAGCGCGCGCGCGAGCAGCCCTGCTACACCGCCTGCCCCGCCACGCTGGTGAGTACACTCCCCCCCGGTTCATTCAATCGCGACCCCAGCCCCGTCGGCCACGTTTGCTTCGCACACCCGACTCTCACGCCAAATGGAGAGTCGTGCGAGTGGGTCCATCAGTAGGATTTTTTTCCTTCAGAAATCCCTGTTTTCTAGGGATATTTTAAATAAATGTAAATTTTAGAACTTGCTTGTTTTTTCTGTAAACCATTTATATACAAACGTGGCTGTCGGGAATGGTGACAAAAAAACATTTTCAATTTTTTCTTGCACTGGCGGACTCTGCTAGGTATTGCCTAAAAAAGAAATTGATTTGCTTATTTACTTAATTTGAAGTGGTCAGAATGTTAACGGCAAAGATCCCAACGAAAGTTCGTTTTGAAAAAAAAAAATTGTTTTCCCTCTTTTCGTTTATGGTAATGTTCATTTTCATTCCGGGCAAACTTTTGAAGGGGAAGTTTGCCATATCTCATTTCACTTGATATTTCATCATATGATAGGTATAACTGAAACTTTTAACTGAAAATGCGAGATGGAATGAGATCTACTGTTATCCCGAGCGCCTGAATTAAATTGATTAATAAATTAACGATTATTTCGTTGGTTGGGCAGACACGTTGCATAACTATTTGAATTGGCGGAAAGTGAAGCCAGTAGCATTTCATCTTTTCGTGTGGAGTAGGTCTTAAGTACTTGATAACACACACATGTCGTCACTTCAGTTTAGGCTACAAGTTAACTCATTTGTTATCATTCGGAATGAAGAGCGACTTGCCCGAGATTATAATTTCTTTTTTTCTACTCGACACTACCCGTCCGTGCCTTATTGCTCGCGGAGTTCGTGCCGCCACCGCCGGGTATAGCGCGTGGGTTGGCGACCCTGCGGCGCGCGGCCGCTGACCTTGGCGCCTCCTATCGACCGTCGGCGGTGACGTCAGCTGCCGCCGCCGCCGCCGGGACGCGGAAGGCACCGCCCCCCGCGCCCGTCGCCGCCGCCCGCGCCCCGCGAGCGACCGCGGTGACCTCCAGGCGCGCCAAGGCCCGCCGCTGCCTCCGCTCCGCTGCGCTTGTGCGGCCGTGCGGGGGCGGGGAGCGGGCGGGGTTGGGGCGGGGGCGTGACGCTGCGGATGCCGCGCCGGCTGTTGCTCTGCGCCGGGCGAGCGGGGTGCTCCCTTTTCCTCCGCTCGCGACCCCGCCGCCGCCCCCCTTTCCTTCCTCGACGAGCCCAAGGTCGGCTGAATTGCTTACGTGTCTCCGGCCACATACTCGACGCGCTGCCCGGGAATAAAAATGTACAACACGTGAAGCACCGGTGGAAACGTACGACGCGATCTAGGAAAACAAGTACGTGCCGGCGATTATTTTTAGTTTCGCCTGGTGAGTTGTCGGAAATACCCCCCGGCGGTGACGTGCGAGCACAATCGATTGCACCCGTAAGGGTGCTTTAGGGGGGCGTGAAGTGCGCACGGCACGATATCGCGAGAAAAGACGGGCACGGCGTAGCGGGCATCGGAGCCGGGAATAGTCGGGCGGCGCGGCGGGAGCCTCGGGAGGGGCGGCGAGCACTTGCGATGAGCGAGGGGGGGGAGAGGGGGATCGGCGGCGGCGACCTTCGCGCGGCGGCCTTGGCGCGACCGCTGGCGCGCGCACGCGCCGCCGCCAACGCTCCCGCCGCCCGCTATCGCCCCCGCCCCCGCCGCCGCCTCCGCCGCCCCGGCGCGAGAAGGAAAACGGCGCGTGCCTCACGACGGATGCTCCGCGATCGCGTCCCGTCCGCTGCACCGCCGTCAGCCTCCCCGCGTCAGCCAGAAGTAAAGGCCAGCGCCGCGCGGACAATAGGCGGCTGCAAATAGCCGGCCGTGACCTTTCGATTGTTCTTGCGAGCGGCCGAGCAGCTCCTCAATGGGCGGCGGAGGCCGCGAGAGAGGAGGAGGAGGAGGAGGAGGAGAGGGAGAGGGCGAGGACGCGGACGCGGCCGGGGCCGGCCCCCGCGCCTCTTCCGCGTCCGCCTTCGCCTCCCTCCTGCCCCTCGCCAATGTAGATTCTTTGCGAATTTCGGCCTCTTAACCCGTCGAAATAAAAGTGATGATCAATGGATTCCCATGGCTCTTGCGGAATGAAGGTTTGAGGTACGGACAATAACAGACAAAAAAAATGGTATTGAAATAACTAACGATAATAGTACATTGGCAAATGATGAGAAAATGAATAAGTTTTACATTTTTTGTTCCAAACTGCGACTGAATAATCAATCATTCTGCAAATAAATACGTTTTAATTAAAAAATAAGTGTTTTCGTAACACATGAATTTTGTTGCAGTTCGCTCGGGGAATTATACAATGCACGAAATTTTCTGACGATTCGTCAACGTTATCGTAGGCGCCAAGCAGAGTCCGCATGTGTTTGAGAAGGGAGTTCTCGAGAGGGCCCGAAGCTGAACGGTGTGTCCTCTCTTGCAGGCGTGTCCCCTGAATCCCAACACGCAGCCTCTGGCCGGGCAGCAGGAGCTCCTGCAAGACTTCTCCAAGCGTTTCTCGCCCGCCATCCGCGGCGTGGTGGAGTTCGCCAAGCGCATCCCTGGCTTCTCGCTGCTGCCGCAGGACGACCAAGTGACGCTCCTCAAAGCGGGCGTCTTCGAGGTGCTGTTGGTGCGCCTCGCCTGTATGTTCGACTCGCAGGTGAGTGTCGACGGATCTGCAACAGCCGCTCATCTTTCAACCACCCACAACCCATCCCATAAATGATCGAGAATGTACTAGAATTGAACTAGAAGTTCGGAGGATTTCTACCAGAAAGTGGGTTTTTTTTCTGAATCAGGAAATTCTGCTCGAAAATTGCAGAGCAGTAGTCTTAGCTCAAGAAGTTAAAACGTTTTTGTTCAGGAACTGCACAATTCACAAGCAAAGGATAAATGAGGTTTTTCGGAAAGTTTCCCCTCTGTTATTTTGTGGGGCGCTTCCGTTGAGTTCGTGTGCGGCGCCTGGGGCGTGGCCAGCGCTGAGCATCAGCCGGCGCTGAGTCACGCCGCGTGCAGCGCGTGTGTTCGCGGAATCTCTCGGGCGAGTGACTCAGCAGCACTTCGGCGCTGGGAATAGTTCGCGGTCAAGTTCGTCTCGAATGACAAGGAAGCGACAGCAATGAGCATGTCTAACGTGATCATTAGATTCGTGCATTGGATCGCACCGTTACATCGTTTTATTTGGAAATGGGTACCAACATTTGAAACAGAAAGGATGTTGAGGTGTAGCTGAAGGTTGAGGATAGGAAACTGGATGAGGATAGGAAACTGGATGAGGATAGGAAACTGGATGAGGATAGGAAACTGGATGAGGATAGGAAACTGGATGAGGATAGGAAACTGGATGAGGATAGGAAACTGGATGAGGATAGGAAACTGGATGAGGATAGGAAACTGGATGAGGATAGGAAACTGGATGAGGATAGGTTGGCCTTTCCCCTTTCCCTTGTGTTTATGTAGCTGCCTAGAGAGCGGTTTGCTGACGCTTGGTTGCTCTTTGCAGACGAACAGCATGATCTGCCTGAACGGCCAAGTGCTGCGCCGTGACGCCATCCACTCGTCGTCGAACGCGCGCTTCCTCATGGACTCCATGTTCGACTTCGCCGAGCGCCTGAACGCGCTGCGGCTGTCGGACGCCGAGGTGGGGCTGTTCTGCGCCGTGGTGGTGATCGCCCCGGACCGCCCGGGGCTGCGCAGCACCGATCTCATCGAGCGCATGCAGGCCAAGCTGCGCGCCGCGCTGCAGGCCGTCGTGGCGCAGAACCACCCGTCTCAGCCCGCCGCGTGCCTCGAGCTCATGAAGAAGGTGCCCGATCTGCGCACGCTCAACACGCTGCACTCCGAGAAGCTGCTGGCCTTCAAGATGACGGAGCAGCAGCAACAGCAACAACAGCAGCAACAGCAGCAGCAACAGCAGCAACAACAGCAACAGCAGCAGATGTGGGGCTGCGACCAGGACGACAGCGCGGCGAGCGCGTCCCCGCCCGCGTCGTGCTCGTGGTCGTCGGGGTCGGACGCCGCCATGGACGAGGCGGTGAAGAGCCCGCTGGGGTCGGTGTCGTCCACCGAGTCGCTGTGCTCCGGGGAGGTGGCGGCGCTGTCCGCCGGCGTGGGCGTGGCCCCGCAGATGGAGTTCAGCGCGCAGGCCAGCGCCGCGCCGCTGCTGGCGGCCACGCTGGCCGGCTGCCCGCTGCGGCCGCGCCCGCCCTCGGGCTCGTCGGGCGACGAGGAGCCCACGCGGACGCTGCTGCACCACTCGTCCATGCCGCACCTGACGCACCTGGGCGCGGCGCAGCACCACGTGGCGGGCGCCGCGCGCTACGCGCCCCCGCGCCGCCTCGACTCGCCCTCCGACTCGGGCATCGAGTCCGGGCCCGACCGCGGCGGCAGCGAGCGCGAGCGCTGCTCGGCCCAGCCGGGCTCCGCGCCCACCTCCGTCTGCTCCAGCCCGCGCTCCTCCCTCGAGGACAAGGACGCGGACGTGAAGCCGCCGCCCGGCGTGGGCCACCCGCACCCGCTCGTGCTGCAGCACGCGTCGCACCCGCACGCGCTGCCGCCGCACGCGCAGTCGCCGCCGCAGACGCACACGCACGTGGAGGACATGCCCGTGCTGAAGCGCGTGCTGCAGGCGCCGCCGCTCTACGACACCAACTCGCTCATGGACGAGGCCTACAAGCCGCACAAAAAGTTTCGCGCTCTGCGCAACAAGGACTCTGCCGAGGCGGAGGCGGCCCCGCAGCCGCAGCAGTACCAGCCGCCCCCCGCGGCGCCGGCCCCCGCGCTGGTGGTGGCCGCCCCGGCGCCGGCCCCCGCGCCGGCCCCCGCCCCCGCCCCGGCGCCCGTGGCGGTGGCCCGCCCCGTCGCCGCTCTCCACCACCCACTCGACGCTGGCGCGCTCGCTCATGGAGGGCCCGAGAATGACCCCCGAGCAGCGCAAGCGCACCGACATCATCCACTCGTACATCATGCGCGCGGAGGCGTCGGCCCCCGCGCCGTCCCCCGCGTCCGGCCCCGCCGCCGCCGCGCCCGTCCCCGGGCCGTCGTCGCTGGCGGACTTCCCGCAGTCGCCGCCGGGCTTCGCGGCGCGGCTGGCGCCCGCCCCGGCCTCCACCTCGGCGCAGGGCCCCGGCCTCCTGGCCTGCGCGCCCACCGCCGGCCCCTCCTCCCCCGCCGCGGTCTACCACCATCACCACTATCACCACATTCCCCTGCAACAGCAGCAGCAGCAGCAACAACAACACCAACAGCAGCAGCAGCACCACCCATCTCAGCAACAGCAGCAGACCCCGCAGCAGCGGTGGTCTCCGGCGGGCAGCCCGGCCGGGGTCATCACCACCACCTGCCCCGCGCGCTCCGCCCCCGCCCCCGCTCCCGCTCCCGCGTCCTCCCCCGCGGCGAGCAGTGCGCCGCCCCCGACCCCCCGCCTACCTGCTGAGTCTGAGCCCGCCCGCGTCGGCCGTCGACGGCAACGGCGCCCCCTCGCCCGCGCCCACCTCCACCCCCACCCCCGCCTCCGCGCCCACCCCCACCGAGTACCCGCGCCTCTACTTCCACGGCTCGCCCGCCGGCGGCGCCCCGTCGCCGCTGCAGCCGCACTCGTCGACGTCGCCGTCGCCCGCGGGGGCGGGGCGCTCGCCCGTGGCGTCGCCCGCGCCCTCGGCCGCGCCCTCGCCCCCGCGCCTGCTCGCGCTGCAGGTGGACTGCCTGGCGGACTCGCAGCAGCCGCTCAACCTCTCCAAGAAGAGCCCCTCGCCGTCGCCCTCGCCGGCCGCCGTGCCCATGGAGGCCTAAGGGGCCCGGGGGGCCCCCCCGGGGCCTCGAGGGCGACGCCGGGCCGGGCGGGTCCGGGGCAGGGCAGCCGCCCCGCCCCCGCCATAGTACAAACGAGGGGCGGCCCCGCCCGCCCCCACCCGCCCCCAGCCCACCCACCCCGCGCGGCCCGCTCTGCAGACAAACCAAATAATTTATTATTTAATATAACGATTAATTAATTATCTATGTGTTGTTGTGTGAAGTTTTATTATTTAGTGTTGTCATCTCCATGTAGCTAGAACAGTGTTGGCCTCTCCAGAGGCTGCGTAGCGTCGTCTTGTGTCGTAGCGAAGTTCTTGTGCGTTTCGTTGACTTGGTTCGCGGTTTTAAGCCGCTCTTCTTCTATATATGTGATATCATACTACTACTATTACTATTACTACTGAACTTTGTAGACAATGCATTTCTATCATGTCGAGTGGCCGTGTTATTTCTCTCTGTATCAGACTGTTTGTATCCTGTTTGTATATCGCCGGCTTACGAGGAAATCCCGTCGCCCACCGAAAACGATCTTCGGTGAAAAATAAAGAACTTAAAAGTTCAATTGGTTGTGAGAAATGACTGGAAATTTTGTATGTAGATTTTCCGATTAAATACACAATAAGATTTGCTAACAAGTATTTTTCTGCGTACAATCAAAGAGATTTATCAAGGTATTAGTAAACTTTCTGCGTTTTCGAGCTTCTGGATTTTCCTCATGAGTCGATTGTGTTTGGTGTAGGCCGCAGCAGGGCGAAAAATTGTACCCTCAGGATCTGAGGTTTGAGACTGAAATGGGGGGCGGTCCAGGCGGGCACAAAAAAAAAAAGATGGGAGGTTTTTTTGCTAGTAGGTGTTTGAGATAAAAGGCGACGTCCGTGGCCGTCGGCGCCGCCGGGCGCGCGGGCAGCCCCGTCGCGGGCGCCCCCGCCGCCCCGCGGCGCGCCCCGGCCACGGCGCTAGCGCCCCCGCCGCCCCCCGCCCCTTCGTCCCGCCCCTCCGCCCCGCCCCGCCCGCGAGGCGGAGCAGGCGCCGCGCGCCGTCGGGAGCCGCGAACACGCGGGCGACGCCCTCTCGCACGAGACGGCAGAGCCCCACAGCCTCAGCCCGGATTTCGAACCAGACGCGTCTCCACGCGGACGCTTGAAATTGGCCCGGTGGTCTCCTAATTGACCACGTCGTGGCCGGGTGGTCGCCAGATGGACCACACCGTGGGCGGTTCCTTTCGGCCCCGGGCTCCCGACCGCGAGCGACGCCCTCGCGCCGGCGGCGTCGGCGGCGGGCAGCGGCTGCGGAGCGGCGCTCGATTCCGCAACCGGGAATGCAATTCCCGGCGGGCGGCCGCGCACCAGGTGCTCGACCGCCCCGCGCCTCCGCCCGCAGCCCGCTCGCCCGCCCCGCCCCGCCGCCGGCGCAGCAGCAGTAGCTTTAGCGCCCGTAGCATAGCAGGGCGAGCGTGCAAGTGTGTCTGTTCTCATCAATCAATCATCATACCCTTTGCATTTATCCGTAGAGTCAGCAGCCCTTGGCGTGCGAGAGCGAGCAAGAGGCGCTTGTCTGTCTGTCTGTTGTACTTTTTTGTAAGCTTGGGAGTTTGTCGAGGTCGTCAGAATAAACTGTCTGGTGAAATATTAAAATCTGGAGTTCTCACTTCTCCTGTGTATATTGAACCTATCCTTTCTCATGCCCTTGTCCGCAGTCGTGGCTTTGCCCGCCATAGCTGCCAATGAAAATATAAAAGATGAGTGAACTGCTCAGTTCTACTCAAAATATGGGAAACGAAACCCAAAATATATTAGAAAAAGAACTAAAAAATATGAAAATTGAAATTCAAAATTTGAAAACTCAAAATACGAAAAATAAACAATGTGTGGGGGTGGGGAGGGAAATGTAACTATATTGTGATGAAACATACGGAAAAATTAGAAAGAAATACTGTGAAACATGTGGCTTTAAAGAATTTCATCGAATGAACCTAATTCGAAAATGAGCAAATCTGGCATCCACCTTTTCTTAAACTAAACACACAACAGTTAAAACAAACATTTAATGACCTTGATGTCGATTCGACGATAAAGTATTTTTAAAAAAGACATTTAAAAAATAAATCTTTAATTGTATAGAAAACTTGATCATATACATTCACGTAAATCATGCACGCGGAAAACTGAAACTAATTTAAAATATGAATTTTATATTCGAGTTATTACAATACTAATTCGCAACACGAAATTTCTCATAAGAAAATAACACATTAAGCAATTCAGGCCATTCATTTCATTCCCTAAATTTTGGTAACACTGAACAATAGCTACAAATGTGTTTATATCAAGGGACATTTAAAATAATTAAAGTGCATTGAGGGACAGTTAAAATAAAGTGAGGGAACAGAACAGATGAACCAATCGCATGATGAAAACTTCCGCAGTGTACCTACGTTTCTCTCGGTCACCTTTCGTCGGATAAGACGCATGAGAGCTGCCACGTGACCCTTCACCTCTTCCGCGTGGAGTTACGTCATTCCGGCCGCTTGCTGCGTCATCGCTTTGGAAACGTCGAGAAAACAACGGTGCAGTTCAGCGCCCGCTCCGTGCCAGCGGCCCCATGTTCTGGGAGCGCGTTCGCCGAAAATGGAAAGGTAAGAGAGGTCTTTCACTCAGAGGCTTAATGGCAATGAACTGTTAACGCTCTAGCCGTATCATAACTCGAATGTTAATTATACAATTGATCGACTTCACTGTACAACCATCGCGGTTTCATCACTTTCCAACCTTCCGACTGTTGGCACACCGGTTATTATGTTGCGTAAAATACGTTACCCTGTTATACAAGGTGTTCTGTTTCGATATTGACGAAACTTAATAAGTGTTTTGGTTGTATAATTGGAACATATTTTCTCGTGTAAAAGTTGGAACTCGTGTAAAAGTTGACGACTACACAGTTCTAAAATACAAAACAAACATAAAATGAAAAAAATCACTTCATAATATTGTAAGAAAGAATGTTTCATCCCATGTCTTATCCTCGCAGTGACAACGAAGAGTGAATACTGCAACATGTACGCAGAACAAAAATTGCGATAATGAAAACGAAAATCCGAAGTGTTTCTCCTAATGTTTAGATCAAAAGAAATTAAAAATATAAATGTTCATATATCTTATTTAATAGCATTATTTCCAGTTTTCTTTAAAAATAGGGCAAATTCTTTGTGATGTAAAAATTAATCCAATACTTAAAAAGTTTTTCTTTCTCTTTTCTGGCAAATGAGTCAAAATAGCTGAGTATTTTTATTAGTTTCATTAAGTCGAATTAGCAAGGAAGTCAACAAAGGCTTCGAACAAAGAGCAGAGCGTTGTCTTGGCTCGTCCGCAGCAGGAGGCCTTGACAATGGCCGCGGCGGCGGACAGAAGAGGGACGTTATCAGGCGGCCACTCGCATCGCCTGCCTCCTTCACCGCCGCCAACGCCCACACGCCCTGGCAGCGAAGTCGCCGCCGCCCTGCCTGTTGTACTGCTCCTGAACTTTAGAACGGAAATGTTTACAAACATTGGAAAGCACTGTTAGGATATAATAAGTTTACCCCTAGATTAATTCAAGCACCAAACTACCTTCGATCGTGATTCTTTCTCAAGCATGTCGCTGTCTGAAAACGAACTTCCACGTCCTTTCTACGTATTTGCCATCAGAGTTGTTGCCAGTTCAGACGTGAAGGGGTACTGCGGGAGATGATTGGCAGATGCTGTTAATGAATGCTTGGAGATATGCGTGCGCAACATAAAATAGGACGGGGGTTGGACAAATTTTTGCACCATCCTTCCCATTAATCTTTTTTATTCACATATGACATGTTTCACTAGGAAATAAATAAAGAAAATCATCAGGATAATGATATTATAAATTTAATTTTACAATAAACAAGTACAATTGATTTAATGTTAAACCATTTATAGGTTGCCCGATGGTCTGGAGAGTTTTTCTTCCAAATAATGAGTATAAATTATCTTACAAAGGGGAAATCAGGAATTAATATTATTTTCGAAAATAAAATGTTTTACTGCATAGAACATGAGGCTCCTTTCGAAATTTTCAGCGGGATCAAAGCCCGCTGCCTGGTCCCTGGGCATGTGTCAATGCTTGGAGACGATACAAGAAACTGGCCTGCGAGAGACGTTCCTGAAAAATAAATAGCGAAAATGCATTCCAGCGTCTTGTATCAGTGCAAGTTGTGAATAAGATATCTCTGTATTAGCATTGAATTACTACGCTAGAAGGGAGCAAGGTTATTTGTGGCAATTTAGTAATATCCAACAATCTATTCTGCAATCTGCTTTTGTTACAATCAATGTAAATGATACACGCCAGAGCAGTCAATATTCTACAAAAATATAAGCATTACATATTTGATTTAGTTCTACGTAGTTCGTTTCGATAGAATTATCATTCGAATATTCTGAGATCCTTTCTGAAGTACAAACATTGTAATTAAATGCAAAGTATGAATGATACTCGAAACTCACAACTAGTATTTGAAAACATGAAAAGTGAATATAATGTAAATTTGTACAGTTTAAAATATTCAGCTAGTGCTTCATTCTTCTTAAGACACATATCTCTCTTTAAAATATCTTAATCTTATTTATCTGTTTTTCAATTAAACCTGTGAGACAGCTATACAACTTTTATCGACTTATATAGTACGAGAATTGTTTTTCTAATTTAAGCGGATGCTGCACTGCAAAAGAAATAACAAAATATTTGGAAGTAAAATATTTGAGAAAAGAAAAAATGTAGGTAAATCGTGAAGTTTCGCATTTTTTACCAATATCTTGTACGAAAACCAATATTAAAAGTATATTTAACGCAAAATCATTGCGGTATTCTCGCCTATTTTCAATAAGAGAAAGTTGCGTAAGCAAACAAAGTTCTTATAGTTGAAAATGTGGAGTTACGTGATTTGAAAGCGAAATGATGTGACGATTCAATTGAAACGCCTCACTATTTTTGCATATTTTAGGCAACGAGGTCTCCCATTATGACTGTTTGCTAAACATAATTCTTAATCAAAAATGTGGTTACATCAACGTTGCCTGAACTGAATTCCTTGACGCAATGCAAATTACAATCTTGTATTCTGTACAAGTCATTTTTGACTGTATAATCAGAGCCTTCATGAAAGAAGAATACAGTCCCGGAAATGCGAAAATTATTTATAGTTCACCTGCTCATTACCTAGAATACAATTTTCCCACTGTCAGACGTTACTCAAACTTACCTTGTGCCTAGTAATCAATAATATTTCTTTATAATTAGTTTTTCTATTAAATTCTATTTAATTTCTCTTTTAATAGGATTTTCCGCAATGGGGGACTCAGTAAGTGGCAGGTCATTGACCATGAACTTGGACTAAGAGTTTTGTGAGGCATTGTTAATCGCTCACACCAAATGAATGGTTGTTTGTTTACGAGCCGCGGAGTATGCTGCATGCGTTTCCCTCCTGCGGCGTGCTCGCAGCGTTGCCGTCACCGCCACTCCCGGCAGGTGGCGTTGCTGGGCGTTGAACTCGAATGACGTGGCGCGGGCGCCGACGGAAGCGGCGGCGATGGCGGCGGCGGACACAACGGCGTCTGTGGCAGTGACCGGCTGACCCCTAAGGCGAATTTGTTGAAGTGGCGATGCGTACATCGTTCGCGAGAAAAGTGGCAGCGCATAGTTGCTTGTCAGGACTTTTAGTAGTCGTAGGACTCCTCGATCATTGACCCTCGCGCGGGGGAAACTGAGTTGCTGTCGCAACGGCACCTGTGTTGTGCTTGTTCTCTACCTCTAGAGAATCATGATTCTGCGCTCACGGTTAGGTAGAATCTTGTGAATGATCGTGGCTGTCCGGATGACGCCGCGTAGAAGGCTGTGTTGCCGACGTTTCGACCATCGTGGTCTTCCTCAGGGCGGGTCTGAGCAGCCTTCGACGCGGCGTCACCCGGGCAGCTAAGATCATTCACATGACTCCGGCCGCGAAAGCCTAGCGACTTAATTTAGGTAGTTTCTTATTATCGGACTGCGCGAACGCAAGAAGGGATAATGTGGTTGGATGTGGATCTTGAATATTTGTTCATATCCACTGAGCACTCAAAGTACTTGACTGAATAGTCAGACTTATTCCTTATTGTTCAGTTTCTAATGACACGATTTTAATAATTTCGTGGAATATGTGAAGAACTGGACAAAATTATTTTAATGTTTCAGAAATTGTAATGGAGCTGTAGCAACACTTCTAACAAAAAATGTGTAGAATGAATATTTTAGGAAATCCAGCAATGAACTTTTCTGTACATGGGAGATAGTTTCTCAGGGCGGTGAAATTAGGCTTTCGTTTAGAAGATCATGCAAAAAAATTGACAATTTTAAAAGGGAGATGGATATTAGTAAAAATAGATTGAGAGATACGATAATACTAGTAATACATGCTACATTCATAGCTACATATCAACGATATGTGGATCCATCCGAATTTTAATATTAATTGATATGGTGCATTTATAAAAAAAACCTTCATTTAATATTTAGAAGCTTTGTAACTTCCAAATCCATTACTTACTTGCAAATTAGTGTCTTTATCTGGCTGTCCCTCCCGATCCTTGTTATACATTTTTTTACCGAATTTTATGAACTATCTCTCAGTTCATTTGCCTTGAACACATCAGCAAACACGTATTCAATTTTATTGTTCGTCATTCTTTTTCTAACGAAGGTAACATGAAAACAAATTTTGTCAGAGGTTGTGGGTATGATTTCATTACACATGATGTTGTTACTTCATTTCATTCTTTAGTTTGGAGTCAATTTGAGATAAACCGAGTGAATTTAACCTGAAGATTTGCGACTAACTTCATTCGCACTTATTCGCAACTATTACTTTAGTGTTGGAGTGTGTGGGAGAGGACGAGGCGATATGTGTAGTGCCAGACATACTTGATGTTTTCTAATAAAAAAATTATGCATTTATACTGCATTTACAAGTTCTTTTTTGTTTAGTGTTATTTTTAACATACACAAGTGAGGCACTAAATAAGCACATTTTCGTGAATACTAAAAATATATTGCAACAAATAATAAAATCTTAAACTGTTGAAATTGTATCATTGTTTTCTGATGAGAATGAAGCCTCTTTAATAGTACCCCTGACGATGCGCCACTGTTCCTATCAGTGGCGGATGCTGGTGAGGGGAGGACGGGGGCTATGCCCCCCCCCAAAAAAGACCTAGAGTTTTCGTTTGTTGCCTTCTTTCATTTGGCAAAATTGATTTAAATATTTATGTTAGGATTATGTAATTATTTAAAAAATAATATTGTATAGTAGCATATATACACTACAAAAATAATATACAATATAATAATAAATGTTTAAATTGAGTAAAAATCTATGGTGGCCACCTCAAAATGATCAGCTGCTTCCGCCCCTGGTTCCTGTGATATAGTAAGCAGTCGCAAGATCTTCGTTCGTAGTTCGGGTCTCCTTTGTGCTCCTAGAATGAGACGCCTTGCGATGACTCTCACCTTACTCATCTTCAGCATCTGGTACAAGCTTCATTACATCTAGCAGCGAGATGAATCAAGCTCTTGCGAGAAGCAGTGGACCGGCTGAAGGGGTCACATCGAGTTGCGATGACTCACTGCGTTGGTCCAGTCCGTTAGACCGCCAGAGCTCTTTTAAATGTATTTCTGCACTGAATGTTAATTTAGCCCCTCGGGTTGCTCATGTGCAACGTGCTAGCTTTCCATGGTGCGATGCCGGGTTCGATTTCCGGGCGTGACAAAAACAGAGATGCAGCTTTCCATTACAATCGTCTCAGTGTCTACGGTCCGATTAAAATAAGTTGGTGATTGACAATTGGGAATGGAAGGGAGCGACGTTGACAGTTTGCATACCACTGAGCACGTGTTCCCGGGACAGGAAGATAAACACTTGAAATAAATACTTATTAAAGTAACCAAATCATACACTCATATTGTATGAAGCTACAGCTTTAGAAGTTAACCAACAACTTATTTTAATCAGACCATACAGCTGTATGCCGAAAGAAAGCTCAAACAGGCCAAGTACGCTAGGTACGGTGATGGGAATATGTCATGCTCGCCATATGTCTCTCTTATCTCTAGGCGTGGATAATAAATAAAAACAGGGCCCAGGCTTGAGAACGCTGCTAGCTGGCAAAGTCGGATTAATCCGATTCTAAAATACCAAATACATCCATCCATCCATACATACACATACTTATACATACATACACATACATATACATACATATACATACATATACGTACGTACATACATACATATACATACATACGTAGGTTCAATGTTAAATTAGTGGGGTAATTCAAGAAACTTCCCTGAGATAAGTGAGTCATCAGAAACTCTTGTGCTCCTTTTAGTCTCTTCTTTAGTGTTTTGCATGAAAGCATGAAATATATATCTGATAGAGCTAAAAACATAATTATTAATAAAAACAGATCATTTAAAAGAACGTAAAAACATTACATCGTGAAATTGCTTTAACATATTTCTTGTTAAAGTACAGAGACACATTTTTGGATCTAAATGCATTGCTAGGAGGCAAACATGATAAAGAAAAAATGTATTGTAAAGGTATAATAATTTTTACCTGACATTTACAGTAAATTGTTTAATAGATTTGGTTTGTATTAATTGCTTGTTAGATTTTTAATTATCTTCTTTTGCGTGTTTTCGTTTAGCAGAAAGTTAATAAATATTATATGAATCTCCATCATAACTTAACAGATAAAGCTTGAATGCCTCATCATGCGCAGCTTATTTTTAATCCCGAGCGTCCTTGGAGTGTCATTCGCATCTGGAGAGTGATGTGTCGTGCCGCGCGCGGGGCGGGTGACCGTGAGCTGAGGCAGCCCTTCGTGCGAGGGGCGCCACGTCGGGGCGTGCGTGCCGAGCGGCGGGCGGCGGGCGGCGTGCGCGTGCGCGAGCGCGTGAGCGTGCAGTGGCGCGTGCGGGATGGCCCCGGGCGGCTGCGGCGACCCGGCGACCTTTGGCAGCGGTCGATGGCCGTGACCCCGCGGCGCGCGCTGCGCCGGCGCCGGCGCCGCACCCCCGGCCGCCCAGCCCCGCCCCGCCCCGCTCCGCCGCGCCTCGCCCTGGCCGCGCACACCCCCGACGGCGCGGGCCTCGCCCCTCCCTGCGCCTGCCGCGGCCCGCCAGCTCGCTCGCCCACGCTCTCGGCTCATTCACTCTCTCTGCCTGCCCTTTCTCTCTCTCTCTCTCTGCCTGCCCTTTCTCTCTCTTTTTCGCTGCCCGCCCTTTTTCTCTGCCTGCCCCTTTCCTCCCGCCCTTTTCTCCGCCCGCCCTTTCACTCTGTCTACCCGTTCTCTCTGCTCTCCCTTTCTCTGTGCCCTCCCTTTCTGTCTGCTCTCCCTTTCTCTCTGCCCTCCCTTTCTCTCTGCCCTCCCCTTCTCTCTGCCCTCCCTTTCTCTCTGCCTTCCTTTTCTCTCTGCCCTCCATTTCTCTCTGCACTCCCTTTTTCTTTGCCCTCCCTTTTTCTTTGCCCTCCCTTTCTCTCTGTCCTCCCTTTCTCTCTGTCCTCCCTTTCTCTCTGTCCTCCCATTCTCTCTGTCCTCCCATTCTCTCTGTCCTCCCATTCTCTCTGTCCTCCATTTCTCTCTGTCCTCCCTTTCTCTCTGTCCTCCCTTTCTCTCTGTCCACCCTTTCTCTCTGTCCTCCCTTTCTCTCTGTCCTCCCTTTCTCTCTGCCCTCCCTTTCTCTCTGCCCTCCCTTTCTCTCTGCCCTCCCTTTCTCTCTGCCCTCCCTTTCTCTCTGCCCTCCCTTTCTCTGTGCTCTCCCCTTCTCTCTGCCCTCTCCTTCTCTCTGCCCTCTCTTTCTCTCTGCCCTCCCTTTCTCTCTGCTCTCCCTTTCTCTCTACCTGCCCTCTCTGCCCACCTCCGCTTCTGTTTGCCTCCCTTTCCACTCTGACCGCCAATTCTATCTGCCACTCTTTCTCTCTTCCTCACATTCCTTCCTTTTCCTCAACGCCTTTTTGTATTTCATCTGTTCCCTCTCAATCGTTTCTCTCTTCGTAGTCGTTTCTCTCCTCGCTTCACACATCCTTCCATTCATCATGCTTCACCCTGCTGGCCCTGGGGTGAGTTTTGGGTGACCCGACGCAAAGCGTGAGTGATTGATTTCGCCATTACTAGCAATGTACATGCACTTGCCGGTGACTGAACAAGTTAATGGCACTTGTGAATTATGTTGCTGTTCCGTACAGAAAACTCTGGCAACATTTTCGAGGATGAACCACAAATGTGAAATGCACTCTAAACGCAACAGCGAATACATTGCAAAAAATTCGTAACTTTTCAGCGAAACTTGTATAAGGCTGATTAGTCCTGTACAAGAGAAATGTCAGGACTTTTTATACACCAACCACTTTCAAGAGGCCCTTCAACGACAACCCGTGCAATGTCTCTTATTTCTTTCCCACATTTCGTGCTACCTTGTTCCGCGGCCTCCCTGGCCATCTGGCATTTGAGGTAAATGCCAGGGGGCAGATTCTTTCTGGGGCCGGTTTGTCCTTGCTCAATGGCATTTTAATGCGTTCGTATATGAAGAAAAAATATTGTTAAAGGAAGTTTTGATATACTTGGTAATAATTTAGATGAGGACCATATAAATATTTAAGTAGAAACCAAGGAAATATTATGATTAAATGTGGAAACCATGGAAATATTTTATTTAAATGCTACTTTTATTTATGGTCAAGTTCGTGAATTTTAATAAATTTTAATTACTCCAGTTTCAAACATCTTGAAATATATTTCTTCAGTAGGCGGTTAATATTGATTAAATATTGTGGTGTAAATAAGCAAAATATTAAATGGACTGGATTCAATTGGTGTTTACCATGTACACTGGCAACTCGTCGCTCGCGACCGGTTGATTGCCTGTCATTGTAGATAACTCGCTAAGAAATTTTACAAAAGTCATTTTTGTGGCTACTTTGATTTAAATGGTCATAGCAGGAACAGTGCAATACACAGTCCAAAAGACCGTACACGTATCACATAACATTAAGATGAACATGGTCTTTACAAGCACACTGCCGGTAAAAAGTGTATTTTAGATGTAACCTAATGTTGGGTATTTATTGTGAAAAAAACCCTATTTAAAAACATTATTTTTTTGCCTTTTAAGGAAAATTTTTCATTTGATAATAAAGGTATGTAAATAACTAATATTTCATTGCTTTTGACTCACAATTCGCAGTAAATGTTATCAACTCGGTAACCACTTTATTAAGTAGTTCACGTACATCCATTGGTTTGCAACCTACGCGTAGCTACGGTGCATTCATTACATTCAAATTTGTTTTATCGGAGAATGTCTCCCTTCGTAAAATAGTTCATTTCCAAATCCACTCCCGTTCTTAATGTTTTAATCATTTATTTTATGTACGACTATAGATGTTTACTCGAAAATAACATTGTGAATGTGTTTAGGGTCTGTCCATAAATTACGTAACGCAAATTTGCAGTATTTTGAATACCTCCTCTCCCCCCTGTAAAACATCGAAAGCGCGCTTGATCCCCCCTCAATAATTACGTAACGCTTGCGACAACAACCCATCCCTTGTGAATGCAAAAAGTGAGGGCAAGTTGTGAGTGAAGGAAGGACGCAAAGGTGAGAAAATGTTTGATCACAAGCCACGCATACGCCGTCATGGGCACGAGTCTACTGCGCCAATTGAAACGGATTTTATAATAAACTACATAACACTGGAATATTTTCTTTCCAATTTTACATATTCAATAAAAAAATTGACAAAAAAATATTACCATTTGTGTCAATTTACATCTTATAACATTTTTTGTTTTTAAATTAATTATTTAATATTTTAATGTTTTAGTATAAGTCTAAAAAAGGAATTATTTCAGGAAATGCAAAAAGTGAGGGCATCATAATAACCTAATATTAACATAATATCAATGATACGTAACAATACGCCAATACCCTCCCTACCCCTATGCAACTTGGCGTAACGCTGCCTCAAACCCCTTCCCCCTCTTTAGCGTTACGTAATTTATGGACAATCCCTTATAAATATTTGCGTGACGCAAAGAGAGAGAGAGAGAGAGTTGGAAAAGTTCGACGATAAACTACTCGTTCATATTTCGTGAGATGTCTACATAGATTTATTTGTGATAATGAAATTGGTTTGGTATAGATAGATTACCATTTTCAAAGAATTCTACATTGTTGACTTCTACGCATGTTTGGTTATTGCAAAAACATGGGTTTACGTGAGACTGCATAATGTATCGTTTAATCTGTGTTGAATGCTCTCAGCTTTATGGGGTATACATTATTTAACTGACTGCAGCTCCCAATCAGTTAGAAAAGGAAACAAGCAGCAGTGCTCAGTTTTGACACGACTGTAGAAATACATGCAATACATACATAACAGTGGAGGCATGGATATTTTATTCAAAATAATTTAGAATAGAGTTCACGTTCGTTCATTCTGGACATAATCGAGCAAGTGTCAGGATCAAACCGAGAAGCTTTCAACCAGGACCGGATCCAGAAATTGCTGAAGGGAAGAGCACGCGTAAGACTAAAAGCATTATTTTAGAAAGATACTACATTTTCGATTATTTTAAAGTAACATTTGTGATAAACAAATATTTAATAATATAATGCAGCATAATCCATAAGTGAATGACGCCTTTTCAATAAACAATGGGTACACATTTCGTTATTCGTATTTAATCATTTCTGGGTTCAAGACAGGGGAGGATCATGGACTTGTTTTCAATGTCTTCTGGTCAACTTGTACTCCAATATCATTAACTGTTAGTCCATTAGTTATAAAGCTGAACATTCATTTTAAGAAGGACTCCTGCCTTTCGCCCTCGTATGGATCCGCTGTGTGCTCCCACGTAATTTCTTACGTGGGAACGGCACAGAGTTTTTAATGATACAATAATTAAATATTATTTAATTCAGATTATATAACTTTGATAATATGTTTAAATATTATGGTTATAAATAACTGCAATTGATTTCGTAATTTTAAGTATTTAAATACATTAATACGAATATAAAAAATGTATTTTTAGACAGAAGGCTCAAAAAATTATTTGTCATTGCTAATTAAATATTTGCTATTGACATCGGATTCCGTGAGTGGATTCTTGAAATTGATTCACTAATCTTCGTTTTGTCAATAAAAAAGAATGTAGGATTTCTAAATCACTTTTTAAATTCTTGCTGAACTTAAAACGCTCAGGCTTGCCAACAACTGATACCATATTAATACCGTAATATTTTCCGGCTGCAATGAATATTTTGACGTAATTGAACTTTTAGGGGTCCGCATAGTTCGGTCATGAAGATATTAGAGGATTGAAACGAGGCGTAAGCCCCCTGTAGATAGTAGGGGGTTGAAACGAGGTATAGCGTTACAGCAATCCAGAGCAATTTCAATATTCTGCTCTTGTATAGTTTGAATTTCGCATTACTTCAGAACATCTACTCATGCGTAGTGTTCACGTGCATGGAGCCACCCAAAGAAGTGGAGGGATCATGCGAGGGAAGATATGTAGCAGAAGATGTCACAGTGGATATTGCCCAAAATGAAAATAGCTGGAGAATAGTGATCCGAAAATCCGACCTCAACTAACAGGGATAAGGTTTAGAAGAAGAAGAAGAAGAAAATCACGCGCAGTAGATCGATGTTGCTGTCAATTGCTGTGACGCAACGTCGCACTTAAACTCGCTATGAGGGAGTTTTTGCACACCTTAGTCGGCAGCAATCAACTGCAATCTCGATTTTCTGCGCATACGTAGATGCACAAAAGTGATGCGAAACTTGAACTGCGCATTCGCAGAAGATCGATAGTGCTTTTGATTACTGTAACGTTCGAGGTTGCAAAAACTCTCTGTTGCACGCCAAGGCGGACAGCACTATCGATCTTCTACGCATGCCCAGATGCACTAAAGCGAGGCGAAACTTGAACTGCGCATGCGCAGAAGATCGATAATGCTTTCATTTGCGCTGTTTAGGCCAGAACGTCGGGCGCGGACGGATATGGTTCCTGGCCACCCAAGGGCGCTTGGCCGCAAGCCCCTCGCGAAGGTCTTCCCCCAACAACAGGAAGAGCAGCCCTGCCCGCGTCCGCAGTTTCACCGGACTTCCTTGTCAGAGGCGAAAACACTGCGTTTTGCTCTCGTGCAGCGAAATCTGGAGCCTTCGCACGTCACGGAACCTTAGCACATAGTTCTCGAAATAAATACACAAGCGCAAGATAATCGGGATATTTTGAAACATATCGAAAACTCGTTGAGCGTTCTTGGAATTTAAACATCAGCAATTTAGTGAAAGCTGCGCTAAAAAAGACGTTATTTAACACTTCGAGTGTTGAATGCGAAACTTATTAGATGCAATTCCTTACGAGTCAATTGTTTTAAAGGTTATCCTAAGATTGCTGGTGGAAAAATTGTGAATTTACTAGATTTAGAAATGAATATTGTTGTGCTGCCTTATTGATGTTTTTTAAAGAAAGGAATAAGGCCTGTACTGAAGAAAATGGTTGTGTGCGAAAATCGTTTTGTGTTTTTAATAATGTAGATACGATTACGAATAGATTAAACGAATACGATTTATATAAGATCGTTTATTTTCTTTCGCAAATTTGAGACCTCGTTGCAGCCATCTTTTCGTTGGTTATTTAACGATATTCTGACATTTTTAAACTGCAATAAAATGTTCGTATTGTTCGAAAATTCATTTTAAAATTAATAACGACTTCAAGCAAACAGCGTATTTCAAGAATTGAGGGGAGTGAGTGAAAATAGTTCGGCAAAAAACTAATTTTGTGAGCCTGAAGTACGCAACAAAAGTTACGAGAAAAGAATCATACACTACATCCAGCATAAATCAACAATCATACTTGTATATTACATTGCAAAATTCCCATACAATCGGGCCTCCGGTATCATATGTGTCACATCTTTTCCATTCCTGGAAAAATCGAACATTTCGGTCGTTCTCCTAGAACCAATGAGCTGTGGGGTTATCGCCCTCTCCTGCATGCCATCAATTATGAATCATTCAGTATTCTCCACGTAACCGCTACCTCCTTCTGTGCCAGTGTTACGAGCGTTCAGTCCACCTTCGTCGTTCAATGACCTTTGACGCGGTGGGGGCGTGGCGCGACGGGGGAGAGCGGGGGCGGGATGGGGCGGAGCGGCGGGCAGAGCGGCGGAAGGAGCAGGGCGTCGCGGGGCGGTGGGCAGAGCGGGGCGTGGCGGGACGGCGGGCGGAGCAGGGACGGCGCGGGTACGGGGACGGGACGGGGCGGGTACAGGGACGGGGCGAGGATGGGCCGGAGCGTGGCGGGGCGGCGGGAGGAGCTGGGACGGGGCGGGAGCAGAGCAGGAGCGGGGCGGGAGCGGAGCGGGGCGGGAGTGGGGCGGGGCGGGGCGGGAGCGGGGCGGGGCGGGAGCAGGGCAGGAGCGGGGTGGGAGCAGGGCAGGAGCGGGGCGGGAGCGGGGCAGGAGCGGGGCGGGAGCGAGGGGGAGCAGGGCGGGAGCGGGGCGGGAGCGGGGCGGGAGCGGGGCGGGAGCGGGGCGGGAGCGGGGCGGGAGCGGGGCGGGAGCGGGGCTGGGAGAGGCGTGGCATGGAGGGGTGGGCGGGGCGAGGGCGGGCAGAAGCGGGGCGCGGGCGGGGCGGGGCTGGGCTGGGCGGGGTGGGAGCGGGGCAGTGGCGGGGAGAGGCGGGGCGTGGATGTGGCGAAGCGCGGGCGCCGGACCGGGCCCTTCGCGGAAGCGCGTACCCGCTGCGGGGGCGGTGTGTGTGTGTGGGGGGGGAGGCTGACGCACTGGCGCGCGTGGGAGGAGGGGACGAGCGGCTGCCGACCGTTCCAGCGCGCGTGTGACGCAACGCCGACGTCATCCTCCAGCTCCGAATTTTCCATGGGCTGCGGCGCGGAGGATGCGGAGCAGGCGCATCTGAGAGGGTTCAGAGACCGCGAGTAACCCGAGTTCCGGCCTTCCCCGGCGCGGACGGGCGCCGTGCACACTGGGCCTCCGCGGAGGAAAACGAACTCAGGGGGCGGGTGTGCCGTGGATCGCCCCCCGTTTCCTCCAGAGAATTTGATGTTCCCTGTTGGAAAATAGGGTTTTGACTGCCAGGGAAAATAAACCCATACCTATTCTCCGTTCGCCCTAAGACAAAAGCTGATGTAAACAAACCCGAGGTATTCATCCGCCTTGCTCCGATTCTCTATCGTGCAAGGTAGGTGCCTTGATGATGTAATGATCGTAATAGGTGCCTTGATGATGATTTCTTCCCTGAAATGTTTAAATCAAGTGATTCAAATCAAGGAATTGGAAAAGAAATCTTTCCCAGAACATTCTTAAAGGCACTTCCTGCATGCGCCGAGTACTGAGCTTGCTGTTCGCCCAATCCCGAGCATGTGATGTGCTCGGCGAATGCTTATTTCCTGTTCATATTGTGCGGCGTAAACGAAGGTAGTATTCATTTCATTCGTAAATACCACGATCCGTTCCTCCCTGGAGAATTGAAGGCTTCACCCGGAGAAAACTGCCATTTCGCACACTGCTCTTATATCGAAGGGTTTTATGAACAGGAAGAAATATTTGATCACTGATCTAAACAGAGTTTTTTATTCATATCTCTAGATAGTGAAATACAATGTGAATAAGGTGGTTTTGTATACGTCTGCACTTAAAATTCAAAACTCTACAAAATTTGAAAAGAATTAAAAAATTATTTAACAAGAATTTTTTTTATTCAAATTAGAAACTTCACTTTTTAATACATCAAAATTGTTTTGATTCATATTTTTCCACCATAATTGTAAATAGTGTATGGAAAGTTGGTGATAATAAATGGCAAATGTTATTGAATAATGGTGTAAATTAATTACGAGTATTAAGAAACATTTCTTCTGAACGACTCTTCATGAAAGAAGAGTGGAAATTCGCTGAACCATTTTGTAATGAACTTTGTTATTTGTTTGTGAAAGGTAATAGGTGGACCCTAATATCTAAAGTGTCGTTTTTACTTCTTTGAACACGAAAATACTATTCTTAAAATGAGCACGAAAAGTAAACAACAATATTTAGAGACGATTTTATTTTTCAATATTTTACAAGGTACTTCACATATTTGAAAGTTTTGGTATTTAAATGTCTTTCTTGGAAATCACGAAACATTCGCTCTCTTCGTAATAGTATTTTATTTACAGTATGTAGCTGTATTCCTATTTACGCAGCAAAAATTCATCAGGCTCTTTATTGGTTGAAATAATTATTGAAAAATCACAGAAAAATATCCGCAGCGCAAAGCACGTCGCTTAAGAGGATGCATAGTAATGTAAGTTTCCCCCAACTTTAAAATGCTGAAAATTGAGCGATCAGTTCGCGGTTGTGTATTTTAGTAGTTAAAAATAATATATTAAGAAAGTCTACAAATGAAATATTGAAAATTCATGAAGTCTTTCTTATTAAGGGATATCCTAAGAATATCTCTCATAAGAAGATAATAACATTTATGAATAGCAATAGGCTTACTGTGGGTGTTCTGCCTTTTCTTGTTCCTGCAACAAGCCCTTCACATGTCGTTGAAATAAAAATGTGAAATTTCATATTCGCGACAATCTTCGTTTTTTCCTCAAATAATCACTATGAAATGGCGCAAACAATCGTCATGAAATCACGTAGATAATCGTCATGAAATCACGTAGAGAATCGTCATGAAATAGCGCGTCATCGTCATGAAATAGCGCCAATAATCGTCATGAAATTGCGCAAATAATCGTCACGAAATAGCGCAAATAATCGTCACGAAATAGCACAAATAATTGTCATGAAATATCGCAAATAATCGTCATGAAATAGCGCAAATAATCGTCATGAAATAGCGCAAATAATCGTCATGAAATAGCGCAAATAATCGTCATGAAATAGCGCAAATAATCGTCATGAAATAGCGCAAATAATCGTCATGAAATAGCGCAAATAATCGTCATGAAATAGCGCAAATAATCGTCATGAAATAGCGCAAATAATCGTCATGAAATAGCGCAAATAATCGTCATGAAATAGCGCAAATAATCGTCATGAAATAGCGCAAATAGTCGTCATGAAATATCGCAAATATACTGCGATTTTCTTAACTTTGCCCCTGACAGGAATCAGCTGCCATCCAATATATTTTTTATCTGCCATCCAAGCTTATATTTCGCTATAGTGACGTCACTATGGTGACGTTTAAGTTCCCGATTGGATGAAATCGTCAACAGCTGATTCCTGTCAGGGGCAAAGTTAAGAAAATCGCAGTATGTCATGAAATTGCGCAAATAATCATCACAAAATCACGCAAATAATCTTCCTCAAACTGCACAAATAATCGTCATGAAATTGCGCAAATAATCGTCATAAACCGTAGACCTCTGGGCCGAGTGAACCTCTTGTGCACTCGTCGAGCTCCTTTCAAACGATGGTCGTGGTTCGCCCGTCGCCTGTCGCGGCCCACTGTGCGGCCCGGCGGCCGTTGCGCTGCAGTCGCTCAGTTGCAGTTCCTCGACCTCTGGGCCGGGACGTCTTGCATTGTTCGCCCGCGGGCCCCTGCCGCAGCTGACGAAGAGCAGAGCAAACGACTGCGACGGGCGGCGACCGCACACGGAACGGTTCCTGAGAGCTGTTCCAGTGGAAATCGGCGGGATTCGGTCTATTGATTTCTCCATTATGTGCTCTTCATTGAATGAGATGACCGTTCGAAATGGAGGGAGAGGGGGTGGAGTGTTGAGAGAGGAATTACTGTTTACATATCGTCGGTGCAAAAGAAAAGTGACACGGGTAAAAATTGTCCGTTTCCAAGACTACGTTTTTATCCTAAACAGTCATTTACTTCGCGCCCAATGGCAGTTGATTTACTTTCTACATACAGTCTGAATTCGGCTCTATATTTTTCGTACTAGTGAACATTGACTATTTACGTAATAATCGACTATATAAAACAAGTAAAAATCCACTATTATCCAAACACGTTTTTTCACTTAACTCAATATACAATTTTGCACTTAACTCAAATGACGATTTTTTTTCACTTATCTTATATGACGAAATTTCATTGTGTCACATTTCTTATGCACCGACTGTATTAAATGGTATTTGTATATTTTACTTCTGAAGATTCCTTGAGATTCAATCGCTGTTCTTTTTGAGCATTTAGTTCCTTTGTATTAAGAAGCTAGATCATTTTGTTTCTGGTATTTTATTTTCATTTCTTTCTTGTTCTGATGACTCTGTGAAATTGTAACTGTGGTTCTGAATGTTCACAGAAGTTCTCTCCTTGAGTGTCAGTTGACAATGTTATCAATCAAATTCGAAATAGAAAATTAACAGAATCATAACAGTCATAGTTTTGTTCCGGAATTCGTCGGAATAGATAGTTTTGAAATTTCATTGGATGTTTGTTTAAATGGAGCTAAACAGTTCATTTGAATCACTTCTTCATCGGAAAGCGTTATTCGTGGCATGTGCTAAACAACTAAAATAAAATTACGGAGGGAATTATGAATGAGAATTATGGGAGGGAAATATAAAAATTGATTATATTATAAAGTTAACATCTAGTTATTTAATAAATAAGTAAATTTGAATGAAAAAATTCGGTGCAAAATAAAATCTTGTATGTAAACGTTAACTGGTTCTAATGATCTCGGACGACAAAAAGCCTTCAGAGCAAAGACACTCGGGCTTTTGTTGCCGCTACGATCATTAGAACGCCTATGACGCCTTGGTACATAAATAACTATATTTTGTTTTTACCCATATTGAGAGAATGTGAAATAAGATAGGCGCCTGTATTTCCTCACAATGGAGAATTTCTAAACATTTTCTACGAGATTAATGTGCAAATGGGACGGGTTCTTGTAGAAATAATCGAAATCGAAAGTTCGTCGCCAATGCAAGTGCCAATTTCTGTAGTATAGTAGCGCCAACTACAATAGTAGTACGTACCGTACAAATATGCAATGTTCTGAGCAATTAGAAAATTGAGAAAAACAATTACATCCATGGGTAAACTTCCGAAAGTCTGAAATTCGTTCCTCACATTTCATTTTATTTGTCGTGTTTTTTTCTTCTTTATTTTTTTCGTATTTTGAATTATGTATTTACATTATATTTTCATACGGATAAAGCCGATTGTTATTGAGTTTATTTTTTTTAATCAACAATCGGAGAAATAAAAATATATTTCACTATTACATTCTTAAGACGAGTCTGTGAAAGATTGGATTAGGATCTCAACCGCCTATCAATCATACAAAGATTATTCGTCCTCAGAAATGTTTATGTGATCGACAATTAATGGCAGTCTGTCATTCGATAAGTGAAGAAACAAATCTTCGGCAAGGTTACAAAAATTAATACGTTGTCCGAAGAACATTTACTTTTTCATTAAAGGAAATAAAAAAACAAACTTTATTACTTTCCTTTTTTTCAAACATATTTCAGAGATATGGTGTTGGTACTGGATCTAAGGTTGATGAATGTCATTTCAAGACTTCTCATACTAATTCAGACTAGTTGACCCCAATTAACATCAATACCTAGATTAACCATTTAATACCATTTAATATCTGGAATGTCTCAATCAGGGCATAAAACATTATCGCCTATTCTACCCTATTTATCACACTACTTTTCTTTACTGGACAACCATAATGCTGCAATACATCCGGCTTAGAAGGTGGGGTAAATCCAAAACGAGAGTTTCATCGTCATAATCAACATTTGAAAACCTGAAACACTGTCGGACATTCTATTCCTAGAAAGGTCTTATTAAATACTCCCATCCATTGTACATTTGCAGATAAAACTGGAATCTGGAAATCTCCGAGGCACTTCATTGTATTACCTATGCCAACTGAATTTATTTAATCGAATATCAACGTGCCTGTTTTAATGAAAATGGTATTTGCCTTTTCCTAAAATGTTTATTTGAATTGCGTTTTTACGTTCTCGTATACGTGCGTACGTATAGACCCGGTAGTATAGAGAAAGTTATGTAATGCTGCGGAAAATTCGATTTCGAGATTTCAACGGAAATGCACATTTTGAGGTCCGTCCGTCCGTGAACACCACTAGCGTCTAATAACAGGAATTTTTTCCTCAAAATAGTAAATATTCTTCCAATCTGGTCGATCTGGCTCGACTCGAAGAGCTGCGATTTTGAAAAACATTCTTTAAAATTCGGCGATACTTTACATGAAGCCCCTAGGACATTTTCAAATTTTTTCAAAAATGACTTCGATTTTTTAAAACATTTCTAGTAAGAATAAAGTAAAATACACTTATAAAAATGGCATAGATCCTATTTTCACTGTTAACTCGTAATTTTCGAAAAGTTAAAATGTTTGAATTTTTTCGGCATCTTCCTACAACTACAAAATTGAAGATGAAGATTTTTCCTTCAAATGTTTGTTCTGTATATTTCTTACTTTCAATGAGGTCATGTACAGTTTTTTAAACTTTTATTCCGAGTAGTATAAAGAGTAAATATAACATAATTAGCGTTCGCTCTTGGGAGCATCACCGCCCTGTGGTACGCCGTCCGTAAGCGCTGTTCGCCCAGGGCAGGGGCCAAGGTCGGCAGGCGGCGACGTGGAGGGATCGGCTTTCACCCCCGCTCCTTTCTTTACTCTCTGAAACCGTGTCTGCGTCAACGGCGGCTACTCCCAAACTTCTTTGTTGTTCTTGGTGTTTTTCTTCACTCGGTCACTAGCGTTCTTTCATGCCGGTTTTTTGAATTATTTGCCCTCATTCCGACTCGCTCGTCTTCACGCCCACTCCCCTCGTCCCGTCTCTACTCTCTCTCCATTGTCGGTGGCCTTGTCGGAGCCGCTCCTCCTGCCTCCTCGTGGCTCGGGTTCCTTTCACTTTCACTGCCTCTTTGAAGTACCGTAAACACGGCGATCGACCGACGATCATTCCTTCTCCATTTACATTTGACCCTTGGACGATATTGCCTTTCTTCCGAGCGCATGCTGCGCGCTCTCACACTCGCTCGCGCCGACATTCATCTCGTTCTTTGAGCTGAAGAGACCTGATACGCCAGGTAGGATGAAAGGAGGGTAAGATACACGAGCGTGAAGATGGGAGTATATGGCTGGTGTCAAACGCTGGAGGCTGTATCCTCCGAGAAAACATCGTCACTTTTTGAAGGTATTAATATTAAGGAAATTATAATTTGAAAATATATTAGTAGTAGAAGTAATACTTACACAATGTGCGATCCTTGGATGCCGGCCTGTGAATAATAAGGTGATATGATGATTAGAGATGATCGTGGCATTTTGGCATCATTCCAGTATTTGCGCGTCGTGACCAAGAGAAACCTCGAAAACCTCGGTCAGGATGGTCGGTCCGGGGATCGACCTCGGGCCTCCCGACTGCAAACTCAGTGCTTTACAGCCCTGAGCCACTTCGCTCTGAGAACGGACGAACACTATACAAGCATGCCCGAGGCGGGACTCGAACCCGCGACCCTTCGGTCCGAGATCGCTTGGACACTACTGCTTTAGCGATCTCGGCCACCAAGCCGGCTGAAAATATATTGCACGTTTCAAATTGTCAAGCTCTTTCTTTCGAGCTCGTTTGTTCCATGATTCTGGTATTACTCTCAAGACATTCCCTAGAGGAGGCTGCCTCAGACAGCGCTCGTTCTCGCTTCGCCTCCGGCGTGAAACGCTCGCGAGAGAGCGAAAGGACAGTGCTCGGGCGCGGCGCGGGGCGCGGAGCGGCGCGGGGCGGCGGCGGCGGCCATTCATGCGGCGCTTCGATCGCAGCGCGCGCTGACGTCAGCAGCTCCTCGCCACGTGTGCTCCACGCAAGCACGTGCGCCTGCGCGCGGGGGCGCTGCGCGTCCTCCTCCGGCTCCGCCTGCCGCGTCTCCTCCGCCTGCGCGTTCGCCTCCGCCTGCGCCGCCGCCGCCGCCGCCGCCGCCTGCCGCGCCGCGCCTCGCTGCGTCGTCCAGGGCGCTGGCATGGGGCGGGCGCGCCGGGACAAAGGCGAGTGCGTGAAGGCCGAAGGGACCTTGGGCCGGCGCGGAGCGGCGCGGCGCTGCCAGCTCGCGGCGGCGCTGGGCGCACGCAGGCAAGGCAGGCGGCCGAGGCGGCGGCGGCGGCGGCGCAGGCGGCGAAGGCGGCGGGGCGGGACGGGGCGGGGCGGGGCCGGCAGATGGATCTGCCCTTGACCGGCGCGTCGCCGCCCGCCGCCGCCGCCGCCGCCGCCCGCCCGCCCCACGTGCGGCGCGGCCTCGCCGCGGCTCCGCCGACGCCTCCGCCCCTCCCTCCCACCCTTCCTCCCTCCCTCCCGAGCCGCCCGCCCGCCCGAGGGCCCCGCGCGGGTGCTCCCGTTTCGAGAAAAAAGCCCTGCTCGATAATGCTCCGGCATTTCGCGCCTCCTACCCAGCGCCGCCGACGTGGAGGCAGCGACGGAAGGGCGGGGCGGAGCGGGGCGCGATAGGGCGGTGGAAATGGAAATGGCGACAGGGATAAGGACGGGGGAGGACAGCAACGGTAGAAGGGGCGGGGGCGGTGACAGACGGGAGGGAGCAGTGAAGGTGAAGGTGAAGGTGAAGGTGGAGGCAAGAGGGATGCGCACTGAGTGGTGGCGGAGAGCTGTGCGTGGGTGGAGAACGAGATATGAGAGGACGGAGGCAGTGGCAGAGGCGGAGACGACTGGTCGAGATATGAGATCTATTCTTCGATTTTTCTGTAGTGGCCAGGGGCGGATCCAGCCGATCATTTTGGGGGAGGGGGCATCGTAGATTTTTGGTAAATTATAAAATTATTTGTTATTATATTGTATATTATTTATGTATTGTCAGTATGATACAATACGATATTATTGTTTAAATAAATACATAATTCGAACATAAATATTTAAATCTATTTCTCCAAATAAAGGAGAGTAAACGAAAACGCTGGGTCTTTTGGTAGGTGACATATCCCCCATGCCCCCCTGGATACGCCAGAGATAGTTTCCGATGATATTAGGTCATTGTTACACCTCCTGTCTCTTAAAATGAATCTTTTTATTCACATTTCTGCTCATTTCGGCGGCCGTGAGCCCCGTTGAGAAGAACATTCGCGAATTAAAGATCCATTTTTAATGTCAGGAGGTGTAACAATAACCTAATGTCATCGGACACTATAGATAAATGGACGTATAATGGGGTGGCGTGGAAGATGCGGTTGAGTGTGCGGTGTTGTCGGTTGGCAGAGGGGGGAGGCCATGGGAGCCATGCCCTTCCCCCCGAAAGACTTAGGGTTTTCGTTCGTAACCGTGGGGGGGGCGCGGGCGCGGCGGGGGCGGGGGCGCGGGCGGAGGCGCGGGCGGGGGCGGGGGCGCGGGCGGGGGCGCGGGCGGGGGCGCGGGCGGGGGCGCGGGCGCGGGCGGGGGCGCGGGCGGGGGCGCGGGCGGGGGCGCGGGCGGGGGCGCGGGCGCGGGCGGGGGCGCGGGCGGGGGCGCGGGCGGGGGCGCGGGCGGGGGCGCGGGCGGGGGCGCGGGCGGGGGCGCGGGCGGGGCGACGTACTTCTTGCGCGCCCTCCGCCCGGCGTCAGCGGCCGCGCGATGCCCTTATTCGTCCGGGAGCGCGTCCGTCTGCGGGCGGAATGCGGGGCGCGCGCCGCTGCGGCCCAGACGGCCCAGACGCTTTGCGACCAGATACTATGCCCCCGGCCGCGGCGCCGACCCCGTCTGGGCAGCCATACTCCGGGCTCGGAAGCTACGGCTTCTGCCGACTTCAGACTGTCAGGGGGGGGGGGGCAGGAACTTTGACATTAACACGAATTCCAAGGGACCGAAATAATCGGAGTTCTTGCTATAAAAAATCGTATTATCCAAGTATTATAAATATCCTTAATACCATATTCCTCTGCCAGGACCAAAGTTTTGTTGTGTTACGGCGAAATTCCTATTAAGCGAGTTCGTGGTAACGAGGGTTTACTGTATTTTCCCCCGTAACTTATGTTCTTTATTGTAATAAAAATAAACTGACTGTATTAAGAACATCGGTGTTAACGTTTCCTTGCATTTCAAAATTTTCATTATACAGATATAATAATTTTAAATTGCTGTTTTACTGTACCGAAAACCATCGGTGTTAGCTAACTGGTGTTTCTTCAAGAACTAGTAATATTCTGCTTTTGCTTTCATACGGTATATATATATATATATATATATATATATATATATATATATATATATATATATATATTGTGACGTACCGACTGCTCGGGGTCAATCGTGACTTACCCGTGAAGTGGCACGGTACAATAAATTTGTTTGTTTCAGGCAAGGCTCGGGATCTTTTTCGCGAATGTGGACCCTGGGATGTTCGGGGTACAATAAATACATACAGTTTATTATACAACGACAGTTTGATGTTTATTCATCTAATATCACTATTACACTTTCGAACACTGATCACCTATGCAATGATTACTATGTTTTGGTACCAAAAACTTATACCTTCAATGCTAGCATCATACCTGTTACCACCTGGGTCACGTCGCTTCGTTGGGGCCCGGCGCCGATGGTGGCGGCGGCTTCGGCTCCCGTCGCGTGGTCCCGGAGCCGTTCGGCCCCCAGCCGGAGATGAGTAGGCAAGTGTTCGCCCCTCACGCTGCTCCACGCGTATATTCTACACTAGTGCATTTAATTAACTTATGCTTGTCCTGACAGTCTGAACTCCAGATTTGGGTTGTAACTGATTATGCTAAACACGTTACACTATATTACTCTCTGAATCACCGGTGAAATATCGGTAACCTATACCCACGTGTTCTTGTTCTCCTCACGCGTCATCATACAGTTTCATTATGGAAAGTTCCTATACACTGAAAACCCGTCAGACACTGCTTGATCGGTCTCACAAATGATCACTGGTTCAGTCACTGTCTTGTACACTACACATCCTATCTTTCCCCAAAACCTACGTTCGCGATGCATGTGCTCACGCTACAGGCGGGTTTCACACTCTTCGGTTCACCATACACTCTATCCGTTGACTTCCCAATGCTGTCCGGTCTGCATCACACTTCTTTAACGGTCCGACATGTAATACTATGCAAGTCTATTAAGTTATTCAGCACTTAGGGGTACTTTTCCCCAAATAACTCGCACCGCTCGCGCACCACCTCCGTCCGCTAGCGTGGCTTCCGCTCGTCTCCCCTTCTCAACCGACTTCTCGCTGTCCTCCCCTCGTGTCTCACGCTCCACGTGACGCCCCCCTTCCCCTCCGTGTTTGCCTTGCTGCCTAGTTATGCTCGCGCCGTTTGTATGTTCTCTGGTTGTTTAAGTTGAAATGTATCGCGTTTCTATTTAGAGGCGCGGTGCGTTTCAATATATATATATATATATATATATATATATATATATATATGTCGTTGGCATATACTAGAGTTGTCGTTTTCATCCCACTGCCAATAACTACGTTTTCTTTAACTTCTACCGAAATTCCTATTAATAAACAATACATAATTAATAAATAATTAACATCATGTAAGATCATCTATGACCGACCCATTAATCTAAAGAGGGCCCTAAGTGGATATTCCTCCAGTAAAAGGGTAAAAACATAATAAATAACAATACAGCACCACGCGAACATAAACATTTTAAGTAATAATAATATTCGTACCAGAAACAATTTTTTTTCTCTGAATCTTTCCTTTCTTTCTCTATCTCTCCGCGTATTTTCGGAATCTGCTGACCCCTCGTTCGCGCGCGGTGGACCCCTCTGGCTCGTCGATTCGCAGAATAACGTGCGCCCCGCCGCGTCCCTCCTTTCCCCTCCCCTCCCCTCCCCTCCTTTCCACTCCACTCCTCCTCTCGCCCGCCTGGCGCCGGCAGCTCTCGCGAAATTGCGAGTCGCGGACGTGGAAACAAGAGCGAAGCGCTTCAGCGAAGTCGCAGCCTCCCGCGAGGGGCGCTGCCTCCGCGTGCTCCGCGCGTTCCGTGAAGTGTTGGCGGAGGCGCAATTAGCAGTTCGTAGTACTCGAGGGCGACTCGCGGAGTTTTCCCCTGGCGGTGAATCTCGGAAGCAGCGGAACCCCTGGCGCATTCCCAGGTCAATTAGACACGCAATGCACGGACAACAAAGAAATGTTTTACATGTACGTTTCGCATTTGGTGCTAACGAGACGCTGATTTGCTTCCACAGAAATAATAGTTATTCGTCGCCGTTCGAAAACCAATTTTCAGCAGTCGGGAATATTGCGAGGATAATAATGCAGTTTGACCCATGTCGAGCATTTTAGACGTAAACGGATCTCATACAAAAAGGACCACCTCAGAGAAAGATTAAGGGCCGAATTCATAGTCGATGCTTAAGGAATAAGGAAATGCTTAAGCAATAAGAAGTTCCTCAAAATGAGTGGCCACTTAAGAAGACTTGTATTTCATAGACGCCTCTTATGTGAACAGAAATGAGTGTTGCTTAAGGTATCGGAAATGTTGCAACATTGCATTTCCGTCAGGTGAACCAGTGTTTAACTGTGGTTTCCTTTTGGTCCCGGTCGTTTCGTTATTCATTGCATTGACTTATACTCTCCGATTCATTGCCTGTAAACGGACTGTAACCGTAAATTTTTGTTGTGACTTGTGTGTTTTGTGAACCTTTGCTAGTTGACATTTATATTCTTCTTCTGCTTTTCTTAATTCCCCAATTTCTTTTTCAAGTTTCAAAATGTGTGAAGCTTTTTCAATTCTTAACTCTGCTTCAATATTGAATGCTTGGTGTTTCGTGCTTTTTGGTGTAATGTTCCCAGAAGTACGTGGTGCCTGTACACATTCACGTTCTACTGGCGTTTCTATTATATTTATTTCAGGTTCATCGTTAGAAATATTTTCGATTAAAATGTTTTTTATTGATGAATTATTTTTTATTGGTTTTTTATTCATATTTACGCGCATGGTTAAAATATTGCTGTTATTCCACATTGTACAATTCACTTAAGAGAAAATAAAAGCTAAAAATGTCAGGAAAGAATAATGATCTTGGTACACCACTTTCCATTTACACAAATATCTGACTAAAAAACATAATTATGCCAAAAAAATCTTCAAATTATGAAGAGATTCAAACCTCGAGTTCAGTTTTTGTCTCTTATGAAAACGGAACCGTCTTCTAAATTGATCGTCGTTGTAAATTTCGAAGGGATTATCAGCGTCTCTGATATATCTCTTCCTTACGCGGACAATATTTTGCGTGTAAAATTCGAAGTACTCCGTAAAGTCGTCGCTCGCCATGTCGCGTTGTTCCAAGACTTCACTTAACCAAAGCTGGTTAACTCTTTGGCGAATGAGGAATGCTTAAGGCGGCAGGCGACCTCGCTTATACGAATGAGTAGTCACTCATTTGAAAATAAGCACTGTTTATGAATCGGGAATCTCGTACTTAAGGAACGCTCATTATAAGAAACGACTATGAATTCGGCCCTTAATTGCCTTTTGGGCAGTATTAGTTGAGTTCGTGGCCAGATTGCATGGGGGCAGGGGATTTGCCGCTATCACATAGGCACCAGGAAACAAGCTTCACGAAATCAATGAGTAACAGGCAGGCACTGGCTGAATTAGTTCAGACAGCATTACCGTTGCCTATACAGCGACTCTGACTGAGAAGACCTAGGGTTCAAGTCCTATCCATGACGGATTTTCCACACTAGCTAGGTCGAAACCCACAGTTGGGGATCCCGCAAATCGTGAAAGGGTCATGATATTGATGTACGTATAGCAGATCTCTCAATTTTTTGGCTTCGTAGCAAAATATTCCCTTTAATTGAAGCATAAATCTTATTGGATGTTGCTTGTGTTTGTGCCCCAAATATTGCAGCCGGAACTACTGAAATACAAGATTCCTTAATAAAAGCAAATTAGGATTGAAAGGAAGGCTACGAGACAGTCTTTAAAGTGTTACGTAAAACACACGGCGCCATAAAAAAATAAATAAACGACTTATCATGACACTGCATTAAGAGTCGGCGGCGACGATGACAATGGCGGCAAGTGCTCATAAATGTGAGAATTACGAAGGAATTCGGGATGGGGAGACGCCCCGACACATCACAAAGGAGCACTTGGCAATCACGCTCCTGTCGAGTGGAAAGCACTCATTGGAGGCACTTCAACTGAAGGAAGACTAGTGTGCTATCGCTATAGCCAAGGGGCTAGTTAGCACTGTGAAATTGTGAACGCGTATTAAACCTGTGGTTACGGGATAAAAGTTCTTAATTCAAAAATCGTAATTTGGAGAAAACGAGGGTAAGATCATTGAGCCAACCCTTTTTCCTATGCCCAACGCTATTTCCCAAAGCTTTTTTCTCGTTAAGGAGGCAACATTTGAATTCGGTCGTTTTTCTAAAATAAAAAATAGATGCTTAAAATGCAGTTTCAGTACTTTATCGAATTTCACCAAAAATTGACGCAAGAACGTTTACTCCGTGACCACAGAAACGTACTCATTCATTCAGTTTTTTGGTTCCAAATTTCGATTTACGAATTATTCAGTTTTCTCTGAGATTTTATCTTGGTTTATGTTGGCTTGTCGTTTAACTCAATCGTTTAATATTAACACTGAATTTTTGTTCAGCAGGTTGAACAATAAGCTCACGAATATTTTGAAAAATTTAAATTGTGAATGGAAAGATTAAATTGGTAATTGTGCTGTAACTAATTTATAACATGCATATTTATCCTTCATTACCTTATTTACATTTCATATATATCTGTCTTACCGATGAAACAGAAACAAATTAAATGAAAAAACAAAGACTTGTTGCTAACCTAAAGAAAATATTTACACACTGAGTTGATATAAAATGATAAAATATAATAACCTTGACTTATTAATTGAGAAGGAAAATCCGAACTTCATCGAATGTGTCACCTGATATATCTGGTATGTCTCCTGTGCTCAAACTTCTTTTGAAGCTAAGAGGCTTTGATATCAATCCCATTGGATTTGATAAAGATCTGTGGAGACGAGACATTAACTTCTGCACTTTGCATAATGATCCGTCGCTCAGAAGATACAATCTCCGAAGCTAAAAATGTTATAATGTTAACTAGATAACGTTTGACACTTCATTGGAAGAAGTGTACCAAACCCAGGAAAATAACCGATCCACTTGAACTATTGTGGACCACATCATAATTTTCTATTCTGTTGTAAAATTAAAATTTTGAAAGCATACGTAAATAAAGATCGGATATTAACGCATTATGAGTTCATCTCCTGAAGTAAATTAATGAAAATAACTATGGCATCGTTATTACACTCTCTGTGTGAAACATTAACATATTGATAATTTTAATTATTCAGTGCAAATCACTGGGATATAAAATGGTAATCGTAGTTAGTGCGTTGCAATGGCCTGTGTTTACTATTTGGTAGAATATTAGATTCTCAGAATAATTATTAGGTGAAATCAATGTACCTCACTAAACATCTGTGAAACGAGTAATGGTATGTCTGTAGCAGAGGCATATGCCCATAGCAAGTACTGAATTTGCGCTCTAATTTATAAGAATACGGGTAATACATAAGACAACAAGTGTTAGTCATGTTCGTTGTTACATACATAACATTTGATGACATAGCTCTTGAGATTGTCAGGTGCATTAAATCAGGCAGATAACACAACCGAAGCAGACGTTTCTGCCCTTTGTTTAGTGTTCATTGGAATTTTTCTCCTCTTTTCATTACTGTACATAAGTCTGAACATCTATAATCAGCCTGGAAATTCTCGGTACACCATACTCTATTTCATATTTGTACACCAATGTGCAATACTCTGTGTTCAAATTCTTCCGTCTAATTAGCACTGAAACATAAAGGAACAAAGTTAAAATTTGCTATGAAAGGTCCTTAGTTTCGTCTTGTGCGTTCAGTGACCTGTGGCACGTATCATTCCTCATTGCGCCGTGGATGCGCCGTGGGAGAGGAGGGGGCGATTCAATTAATTGATGAATGAAACAAAGACCATCCTTGCTTTCGCAGCACGGTCTGAATAACTCCTAAGAATGCCTTTGGAATAGTTTCTTCTCAATTTTTCTTGATATGAACCATCTATCTGAAGTGTGGAAATAGTAAATAAGGCACATGTATGTGTATTATTTGTGTCACTGGCAGGGGTGAATTATTGCTTTTCCAACATGGGGCATCAAACTATCTACAAGGTCGATCTCCGGCATCGGTCAATCGATTCGTTTCCTGGTTTTGACATTAAACTACGCCACTATGCTATGTTAGATACTGTTTTATTTGAGTTTTTCTCAGTGTTATAGTCGACTATTGTTCATTCTAATCGTAATCAGAGACAAAATGGAAAAATGTTGCTTCAGAACGTTATGGAAATTTGAAAAGCCAATCCGAAATTAATAAAATATGTCCATTTAGAACTTTTAAATTGAATTCTAATCATACTTTAATGATCAAAATATCCGGTTGGCACGTATATATTGTTATTTCTGTATTTGTAGGGAAATTTATTCTGCATTAAACTTGAAAATAGAGAAACAGAAGGTAACTACTTTGATGAAGTTCTTTTAGCATTCTATTCCTTATAAGAGAAAATGGCATCAGTAATGTAATATACATGATATTTTCATCGAGTATGGAATTTGAAATGAATAATTCGTAACTTTTTATGTGAACCAAGAGTAACGATTCGTAATTATTTTTTCGAGTTTTACGTTGTTCAAATTTATATGAAAAATTGAAATCTTAAGGACCTCTGGCGTTAAGAATGTTATTAATATACGGAGATGTTTTAAGAATCATGAAGGATTATACAGTAATCTAGGATGCTATCGAGAGGCCGGGAATGTTGACTGCTGCGTAGATCTGCATAGGTATTGCGAATCGAAACGCTTTTAAATTGCATATTTTAAATGAATATAGGTGAAAAAACAGACAAAAGTATGATAGAGGAAGAGATACAAGACGAAGAATATATATAATTATTTTAGAATATAGTCTACGCATTAGTTTTTAATTATCCAGCTATGTCTGAGTTACCTTCACCAGAAAGAATGGAAACAGGTTTTTGCGCTGAAGTCACGTTGCTTACAATTACATGGACATTTATATTTTATTTGGGTACTTTTTGTTAAAGCTTTTTTCTAGTAAAGTTTTTGTCACAGGATCTTCTTTGTTCCTCCTATTGTTCTCACTATAGCTGTTGTTATTGATTAAAAACATTATTTTTAAAAAAGTACCTCGTGTATCGCAAATTCCACATTCTATTCAATATGGTTATGTATTTTGCCCAGAATCTTATAAATTTATTATCTGATATAGCAAGCAGGCGAAAGGAAAATTAAGTACACGTAGAAACAATTTTACTGTGAACTTTCACTGCTCCGACAATCAACAACTTCACAAGCAAAATCGACAGTTCTATTGAATTAGAAGCTTCCAGCGGAAAGAGAGAGTGCATTTTAAATGTTGAACGGCACGAAAAAACTAGTAAATAGCAAAACTTCGGCTTACAGAAGTTATTTCATAATTGCAAATTCAGGGGTTGCAGAAAAACATAATTGCGGTTAGAGAGCAACAGACGAATGTGTGCAACTCAAGGGAAGAATCGAGTTATGAAAGAATAAAACACATACTTGAGTTTCCACTGTATAATGAAGCAGATAAATTTGAATCAATAGTCATCCTAATAAAAACGTATCTACAAAGAAATGCAAGACTCTCAACTGTAATTTCTCGATTATCAAGTGTAGCATATACTTGCGAATAGAGAAACTTGTCGAACGCTGCGGCAACGTCACTGAACCTCTTGAAAGGAAGTGGGGAAAATAAACACGAGAGACATTTCGTCATCAAGTGTCCCAGTGAGATAACATGGTAGTTCTTCAGTTTTCTAAATTCGCTTTTTAAGTATGAATTATTGCTTAGTTGCATTCATTAGGGAAATTTGCATCTCCACAAACAAACAAGAAAAAATATTTTATAGTTCCTGATTTATAAATGTATATTTCTTGTGGTATTTACCTGAAGTGACAATGAATGAAAGTATCGTGATAATTAAGTTGTCTGTTGAAATGATGGTATTATTGAAAGGAAGGATAATACCCCATACCATCATTCCTTCTGCGATAGAGATTGATGGGGTCTGAATAAATTGTGCTTGGGAAGGTGGAAAATGTTTTTTCTGTTGGCATTTGGACCTTTCCTTAAACGGATTGTTTCCTCCAGCGACCCGCTTAAAAGATTTGCTGACAAAGAAGCTAAGAACTTGGAGAAAATTGACATAAACTTTTCGATTGGTCGCTAGTGACTGATTTCCCCTCTTACAAACGTCTCTGAATATTCGCTGTATTTGTAAATTCTCAATTTTTTTCAAATAATGGTTCCAGGCACATAGATACAAAAAATGTTGTCAACGGATATCCGTTCTCCAGCTCGCATGCCTCCACGCGTTGGAGCACGTACAGACGCTCCCATGCACCCACACAAAACCACGCTCGTCCCACACATAGACTTACAGAAATTCGGGGCATATTTTCAGGTGCTTGGCTTTTATAAACTAAAATTACATTCTTAAATGGTCGAAATGTCGAAGAACTGATTTTATTTGTGCTTCAGAGACATTCACTCGAGTAATATCCCAGAAGAATGATGCCCAGGCAGTTTCTAAATCGTTGGAATGATGGACTGTTGTTTTCGAGTAAATTGCAACGTATTTTAAACATGTCGAGTGAGCTGACGTGTCCATTGAATTTTTTTTCAGTTCAATAACAATATAGTGTAGTAGGGAAACCCGGCAGATGATGTTCCCCTCTTTCCCCTCCCATCTCCGTTTCTCACTCTCTCCCTCCCTCACTCTGTCCCTGTCTGTCTCTGCCGCTCTCTGTCTCTCTCATTCACATATACTTGCAGATTCTGCACGTCTCTGAGCAGTTGAGGTAATATCGGGAAGCGCCGGACCACCAAAAATATAATAGAATGTTCAAAAAGGTTTCGTCCTGGAAATTACGATGTGAGAAACGTTGTAGTTTTTAGTTTTTAAGGCCCTAGAACGCGTCATTTTGGAGTTATTTAACTATATAGATTCAAAATGCTTCCGAGTGCGTTGCGGGTTGCATTTGATGTGACTATTTTGTTTTGTTCTACAGCGCCGTGTAGTGGAGTTGCACCAGAATTAATCGCACATAAACCTTCTCGGTGAACAAACACCTAGAAGTGCCAACTTTCATGGAGATCGGTCATACGGTGTCGGAGTTTCCCTCTTATATACACACCAACAACCATTTTTTTATGTGTATATTATTATGATGAATCCGACGTGGAACAAAAGACAGGCAGCGGCCGGGGGCGTCTGGCACTGACGTCAGAGGAAGACTGGGGGCTGTGGAAGCGGAAGGATTGGAGCAGCCTGGCCTATCGGGCGGCCACCCGGCGTCCACGCAGCACGGAGCGGCGCGGCGCGGCGCGGCGCGGCGCGGCGCGAGGCCTTGGGCGGGGCGATAGCGCGACCCTGGCAGATAAGGCTCCGCCGCCGCGGCGGGAAGCCCCACCGCAGCAGCAACCGCCGCCGCCGGGCAACTGCCTTACCGCCTGCCCCTGGGCGGTTCCACCCCTCTGACTTTCGTTTCGGCTTCCTTTCCAGTTGTTGGGTGGGCTACTACAGCGTAATGCGCGTTCAGAAAAATAACCGGAAGGAGAACGGGGTAATTTTTTTAAGGTCGCATCAACTACTCGATCATTAGCGACAACTATTGAATGCAACGTTATGGTGTGAGGATGGTGATGATATATGGTGATGATAGGGGGTGAAAGTACGAACACGTACAACCATGCCCCAGGCGGGACTCGAACTCGCGACACCACGGTTCAAGACCACTACGGCACTACTGCCTTAGCGATCTTGGCCATGAGGCCGACGGTAATTTTTTTGATAAACATTTTGGAGCGGACGCGTTCTGGTTGAAGTCCTTTCGTTTCGGCTTTCTTCCCAGTTGTTGGGTGGGATACGTACAGAAGAGATGGGGATCCATCGGGGTGAAGGGGAGGTGTATCCCCGTGTGCCTTAGTGGCTTTCGTTTCGGCTTCTTTCCCAGTTGTTGGATGGGGTACTATATGCAGAGGTAGTGCACCATTCAGGAAAATATCTGGGACATGTTACTTTTGGGTAAACCTTTTTTTGAGCGGTCGCACTTTGGCTAAGGTCCATTTATTCCGACTTCCTTCTCATTTGTTGATTGGGATGAGGATTACAGAGGAGAGGCGGATTCGGGAGAGTATGTGGAAGAAGAGTAGGTCTTTGGTTCATTTTTTTTGTTTTTGTTTTTGGAGCGGTCACCCCCTGCGGCTTCATGGCTTTATTTTCAACTTTCTTCCCAGTTGTCGGATGGGGTACGTACAGAAAGGAAAGTCGGATCAAGTACAATTTTTACATCAAGCACAGTAGTTCATTTGTAGATCAACTCTTTTTTGGAGCAGACGCTCTCTGGCTAGATTCCTTTCATTTTGACTTCTTCTCAGTTGTCGGTTAAGATCCTGAAGATGTTGAAAGTACTGTAAATTGAAATTGTAATCCATTTGTAATCTTGGGATGACATATTTAGTAGTTCACACTTCCCGATATTATTCTCCAGTGGCGGTGCCATCAAAAAGCAAAGCTCCAAAACTTCATGGCATGAGATATCACCTCAACCAGTAACACTAGGTTGATTCTTCTGCTTCTCAAAGACAATTTTATGGTTCTCTTTTACCAATAAGTACAGTAGTCTGTGTTAATATGGCCTATTAATTTGAAAGCGAACTCATCACCCCAAATCATTTTAGAAAATAACTATATTGGTCTAAATTTCATTTTACTTAACACGACCTCGCAAAATTAATCTACGATCATGGTCATTTTCCAATAATCTATGTACAAATGGACTATTAGCCATGTAAATGGAGAACTAAATGGACGAGAACTGTAATTCTTGAATTTAGCCTCGTGGACAATTCTCTGAACAGAGTAGAACTGAACTGAAAGTCAAAGAATTCTAAAGGATTAAAATGCTGTACTATGTTGACCAACATCAGCATTCCTTACATTTTGCACCATAACTGAGGTAATCTATCTACCGTGTTAGTTTTTCGATTTTGAAACCAACTCTCCGACTATACATTTTCACTAGCATCATCTCTTCCAACTTGCTGTAGACTAGACTATAGTCAGTGGAGTCACCCCAACTTGCGAAATTGTAAGCACTTGGAAGGAAAAATAGTTACCTGAGAGGCGGTAGGGGAAGGTCGAGGAGGTGGTAGAATGTCTTCAGTTGACGGTCGACTTTGAAGGTCTTGTGATTCTCTGTGAAGGTCGGTTTCTAAGAAACAACAAACTGATAGTGACTATATTCACCACAAAAACGGAAGTGCAGACTTGTGGCTTGACAACCTGCGATAAGTGAAGAACTCCTAAGAAACTAATATGGATACGCCAATGTAAAAAGTGTATTATAGTGTTCAATTCTTCAAATTTTGTAATCAATGTATTCTAAAGGTCACAGTCATTATTCTAATCAGTTTATGATTTTAATTTTTCCAGCTGATTTTCTTTGAGCAAGTTTAGTACACAATCAGTTCAATTATTTATTCAGCTTATATTATTCAAGTAATTTTCTGAGACAAGGCTCATGTTTCTTCCAATCAGCGGAATTCCACAGAAGAATGCCAAATAACTTAATGAAAAATAAACTAACTTGAAATAGAAGTTTCTAGAGGTAGACATTAACATTTATTTTTTCTGTCTTATTATTTGATACCACGATCTATGTTAAACAGTATAGATTCATAGCTGCAGACTCTATACAATGTCAATGCCGTCAAGTTCTGTAATCAATACACTGAATCAAGCAGTTCAGTGATAAAAATATTACAGACGAACTTTTTGGTGTCTCCTCAAAACAATGGAAGGACTTGTCGCCTTTTTATCTGCTCTGAGTTCTTCCTTAACATTGGCCTCCACCGCAGATGATGACATAGGCGGAAAACCCAACATGTGGGAAACGCCCAGTCAGGAAGTATTTCGTGTAGATAATAGAATATAATATAGCAAATTTTGAGTGAATAATTTTGCACACAGTCTGTAATGACAAAGTTATGTAGAAATACACAGCAACGTTTAAAGCAGGGAATCCCAAACTTTTTCTTTATCAACGCCTTTTAAAATAATTATTGCTCCATCGAGCCCTTACATCTTTCTCTACAATAAACAGCATGCATAGTCATAATACAAAAGAATTGCACAAAAAATCTTAAGATAGCAATTTTGTACGCGAATATTTTCGTAAATATCCCATGCGTATTTTCAATAATCAAAGACGCTTTCGCTTCTGCGTAGCTGAGTTTCCAGCCTCTATTGTTGTGCAATGGTTATAAAACGTTGAGCGTCTTTAAGAACTGGCTTTAACATTTCTTCAGAGGGAGGAATATTTTATTGCGCGTTATAATAAAGTTACAATACATAGTTCTAATTTATGGGTTTTCTAAACATCTGAAGCAGTGGGGTACCTAGGTTCTCGACGGCCTCGGTGCAGAAAGTCGAAATTCGGCCCCTATCAAGTAACTTCTCCCAATGATTGCTAAATACATATATAGTAAGGAAAATTTTTGCTTGTCTCAGAATTAATATTATATCACTTTTTTTTGTATTTTGCTTGATGAGATGATACACGCCCACTCACTTTTTGTGCAAGAGCACCATTTAGGAGCGGGGGGGGGTTGTCGAGGCAGGGCTTGAGCCGGATTGAGTTCAGCGTGCGAAGCCTCAGGAAGTCCAGTCGTCTGCTCCTTCGCGCCACGCGCCGCCATTTTCTCCCTTCCCTCCTCTCCCCCCGCTCTGCGTTGACCGGCCCTCACCCGCCAGAGCGTTGCCCCACTGACCCGCCCCTGGCGGGGGATTTAGTTTCGGGGGCGAAGCCTCTCAACGCAGGCTCGATGCGACCGCCGCAGCGGTGTCGCGGCAAAAAGCGAATTCTGGAAGCATATTTCCTCTATTTCTGTATTGACCCAGGTAATGGGGAGAACGACTGGAGTGTGGGAAGAACGACTGACGACATTCTATGCGGTTCGTTTCAATTACCAAAATTGTGTTGATTTAAGCCAAACTTTATAATGAACTTCTAAACTCAAATCGAATCAAATTATTTATGCAATAAGTCATGAATTTTAAACTTTTCTCTGACGTTTCGAATATTGATTTCATAGGAAACACAGTAGGCGATAACATGAGATGTTAATTTGTACGAAATGCATGAACAACGAATGCAATTGAATAATTTGAACTTATGTGACATCATGCAATACTGTAAACATCATGTAATAATGTAACTCATGTATCATGTAAATTCGTTCCAGTGTAAAAGAAAATGTAAATTTTAATTTAGCTCACTAATTTTTTAAGTAACAAAAGTGTCAAACGATAGAAGATAATTGCTATAAATAAACAATAAAACAGACGTTAATATATTCATTATAATAAAAAATTTTATTTAATTTTAGTGTATCTATCTGCTTCAGAAACGTTACCTTGTACCAGTCAAAAGGAACCGAAAATAATTGATTTATTCCTGTACATAACTTAAATGTACATTACCTACTTACCTACCACAACAACTAAATCTCTTAACTACTATACTTACTAAAATATCTATTAGGGCCCTGTTGTATTATTTTGTATTTACATGTTTCAATAGTAAAATACAACTTTAAAATAATAAAACCCTTTCATGTGAATATCGATTTCAATATCAGACTCAAGAAGTAAACTCATTTTCAATAAAAATGAATATACGATGTATTGTTTCTTTAGAACCTATGTTTTAAATAACTAATCCTTCAAATTGACGCGCCCTTGGTTCGAACTTGGCTCGCCTCAACATCCTTTAATTTGCCCAAAGAACTGTTGATAACTACTGTTTGTGGCAACAAGCTCAAATTTTCTGAAGAACAAACTACAGCAGTGGTGTCAAGATCTTCTAGTGACAGTGGCACGCGTCGAGGCTCCGTAGCATGCCATGAGCTACTATGCGCAACTAGCGTCGGGAAAGGAAACTTTAGTAACCTCGCCGTTTTACAATAGGAATGGCGTTATCTCTGGTGGCGAGGTGACGAACTACGTGAAGGGGCGATTTCGTCGTGGCACTCGGACTTCCGACGGACTCCCGCTCGTGGCATCGACCTTGACAACACTACTACTTTTTTTTTTTTTCATTAGAAATGCCAAATTTCGGGTGCAACGAGGGGAAACATGCAGCCACATGTCCCCTGGCGCATGTTTCGCGCGAAGCGTGGTGGCGCGGCGCTCCCAGCTGCGTGACACACTGGCGCGAAGACCTTCGGAGATCCCCATCACCCCCCTCTCGCTGCGACTCCACCCACCATTCACCGGTCCTGGCGCGGCACGCTCTCCAACCCCGCTACCTCGAAGAGCGATTTCTTCGAAAACAAGGGGCTTTCAAGCGATCTGGACTCTTCGGGAGACCCCCGCATTCTGGGCTTATGTTAATTTTGTCTACATTCCTCCCACCATTCTGCGGCCTTCTTCAGGGCATGCAGAGAATATTCGATTTAGTGCACCGTTTTTTTATTTAATGAGGAAGGAAGTAAAAGTAAAATATCGTCAAGCGTGCATTTTATAAAGTTAATATTCGAATTACTAAACAAATTATGCCACTAGTGATGACTCGATTATGAACTGCGGAATTATTAAGACTTATTGTATTATTAAGACAGGGAAATGCAAACTAGCGATTCATTTCTTAGTTCTACTACACTACTCTGTTGAAGATAATGCCTTTCTTACCCATTGTGAAAAGAATTCACAATGTTCTTTTAAAATATGTTATTTGTTACTATGTTCAAGGTTTTTGCTAACAACTTCTAGAACAATAATATAGATGTGTTGCGATTGCAATTTTTCTTAGGATCGAAAGTTCTGAAAAAAACATTTCTTCGAAAAGAAATCCTCACATTTTTTAAAGAAAAATCATTTTTTATTTCAATTATCTAAATTTAAGCAGTAAGCGTTGAAACTTTACACTAACTTATTATAATTCTTGCAAATAACAGTGAAATTATTGCCATTCTACAAAGATTTTTGGAATGTCACTGGAACCTACAAAGTATCTAATATTTGTCTCATACGAATCACTGTACCTTCCATTATTAACATATTCGGTTGCGCTATTATGTTTAACTTCGTTCTGTAGTTATGAGCAAAGGGAAGGGGAGGCAGGGCGGTCGTGACTATCCCCCTGAAAATTTTAGAAGGGGCCACTTAATGAAATATTTTATTTCCGTAAACATGTTCAGTAGCTTATTTTCTTGATATTTAACCTGAGAATTTAGAGCGTTGTTATACATTTGGGGAAGAAGTTCTCCAAGCCTTCTGACAACCTTGAAAATGATTCCATAGTATCAAATGTACGTATTTATTAATTTTATCATTTAAATTATGATTTCTTCACCTTAAAAGATTTTATATATTTGCTAGTAAAATAAGTCAAAGCTTTAATACGAAAAGGGCCCCAAAGATGTAGTTTGTCCCTCCTCCTCTTATTTTAGTCTGCACATTCTTTCTCTGAATGGAATTGTTGACTTCTGTTTATGTACCTAACTTGCAAGAAATGTAGAAATTAGGACATTTTCATTTTTTCAAAAATAACCTAATGCATTTTTTAACAAAAAATAAAGAAAACTGATGGAATTGCTCAACATAATTTAAATTAAATTTTTAATATTCTTAGAAATGCATTCATATTTTTAAAATATTTCTTTTTTGTCTTTTCTGTTTGTCCTCTTTTACCCTTCGGTTTCATTGATTATTAATCCGTTCTAATTTTGTCCTCATGATACGGAGGGTAGTTTCATGTCCAGCTATATACATTAACATTTACTTCTCTCCAGTGAAAATGCCACTCACAGTCTTATACAAAATCGGTTCAGCCTACCTCCATTTGTTCATCAATTGTCACTGGCATTGATATGCAACAACACATGTTCTCAACCGGAAACCAACTATCTACGTAGGCAGGTATTCTAAACATCTTTGCCATTCGTACACTCAGGAACAGTGTTCTTGGAAACTGAAATGGCACGCTAGTCGATGGATTGCAACATGTTCCGTGTGGATAAGGGAGACCTCGAGAATTATCTTCTGCAAATGGTCCTTGTGCGAGGCATATCTGGAAGCACTAGACTAGTGTGTTCCTGGCGCGCGAGTAGCCCTGGGATAAGGCGAAGAGGGACAGGCGTTATCCGGTTTTGGTTTGGCGTTGAAAATGAGCAAAAATTTGGCAACAGTTTGCCAATTCAAGATACGTAACCTAACCGACTCTATAAATAGTTCCAAAGAGAACAAATTCCTTCGTTCTTTAGACCAATGACTAATATATTCGTAAAATTTCATTTTCATCAAAAGTTCATTTTAGTGGATTAAATAACATGATTTAATCACTTTTTTTACAATTCGTCTCTCTTTCGTAAGTCAATTTAATTCAGATTAACGATCAAATCATCAAAGCAATATTATAATGGGTTTCAAAATTAAGTACTCGTATATTTTATATTTGTCTAATGCTAGTAATGAGTTTTCCATACCCAACAAAAACTGTACGGAATGGTTTGATGATCTCTTATAAATGATAGTGAAGAAAAATGAATTCAGTGCCAAAGAAAAATACCATATCTGCTGAAACAAACCATGGAAAAGTAATTTTTTTTACTGCAATTACGTAACAAAATTTCATTACGAATTAATGAACTTCTCACACTAGGTCGCGATTAATGTTGGTAGCATTCTCTCGCACAGAAAACAGCTGCTAGACGGTATGTCGGGAAACTCTTGCTTCATTAAGCACGCGTGGAGCGGAGCGTTGGCGCGGATAGCGAGGACGTTGGACAGGTCGCGGGGGGGAGGGTGCAGCGGGGGCGGGGGCGGGGACGCGGGGATGGGGGCGCTTGGTCGCCGGGAAATTTCCGCTGGCAGCGCAGTGCCCTCCGAGCGACCGGGGGCGGGGCGGGGCCAGGGGGAGCGCTGCAAGCGGTGAACAGCAGCGCACCTTCCGGGTCATTGTGGAAGACGCGACCCCGATGGAAATGGGGTCGGTGCAGAGACGACATTGCAAGGAATGAGGGCGATAAATCTTGCTTATTAAAATGATTGGTTAAAACAGTTTGCATAACGACTATTATTGTCTGCAAGGTTCTCAAAACAGTGTGATAAATAGTTATTTACGCACCTAGGGCGTTATAAGTGTTCTAATGATCGAGCAGTGACAAAATGCCCGAAAGCCTTTGACCCAAGGGCGTTTTGTCACCCGAGATCACTAGAACCAGTTAACACCCGTGGTACTTGCGTAATTTTTTCCTAATTTTATTGATTCAGATTTACTTATTTACTAATTATTTAGATGTTAACTTGACTCGATTTCTCTTTTCATATTTCTCTCCCCTAACTCCCTCTCATAATTCCCTCCATAAGAGAACATGTAGCATCGTTCAACTGCTTTCATATATCCCTCTCGTAAACATACGATCCAGTGTAAACTTATGCAGTGTATATCGAGCTCCGTATAGAAGCCAATTACAAGCTATAATGTATCACTAAAAATTATTTATTTATAGTAAATATTAGAAGTGCACCACATAAATATACATTTAAAGTAGTTTGTGTATCAAGATGAACTAGAAATACTGAATACAATTGTCTTCTATTTTACAACTAGAAGTAATGTTTTAATAATAGTAGAAGGACATTTTTGCTCAGTCAAATGTAAACCAGAGTTGTACCGTACCACTATAATTTTACGTTTACGCGTGTTTTCTACACGTAATCTACGCGTAGTCTACGTGACTCTTTTTACGTGTAGACTACGTAGACAATATAATTTGTGTGGGTCATTCCATATTAAATCAACACAGTCATTTTACATCACCATCTCAGATTCAAATGAAATTTGACATATAAGTAGTATGAATGGAGAATAAGAAAACTACAAATTTGAGTACAATATTTCCACCCGTTTCTGAAATACAGCCGTGTAAAATTTTGCAAAATTGGCTTCCGCCGAAAATTTTTAAATTGATGTAGAACCTCACCAAATTAAAATAGAGAGCTGGAACAGGTGTCATTTTGCAGCTTTCTTTATGGCCTTTTATATGATATATAACTCAATAGGGGTTGCGTTCAAAAGATTTCAAAATTTGAATTTTAAAAGTTTGATTTTGAGTTTTTTCAAAATGCTCATCTTCAAAAAAATTGAAAAAATTCTATAATAATCCTTGTATGTATCCAAACAGATGGTGCAAGTTTAAAAATGGGACTGCAATGGGTTCATATGGTAATCTTTATTTAAAATGCACAATAATTTACTTACTCTACTAGATTTTACTGATTAAAATGCATTTTATTTCAGATTATAAGACCTAATATATACAAATTATTATTTTGTGTCTTTGTTGGTGAATGTGTCGTGTTTTATTGTTATTGTTATTATTATTATTTTTATTAGACCGCGGAACTTCATGCAATTGCAAATGTTTTGACTGTGCATATCGAAAGGAAATGTATATAACTTTATCTATCACCAAAAATAAAAACAAATGTACCCTATTTTTATTTTGCATGTTTGCAATTTTTTAGTTTAAATGCGTATTTTAATGTATGCAGTATATTTTAGTGCATGTATTCCAAGTTTTTGTGGAGACGAGGATCGAGGTCAGATCTTTTCGGGTATTTCTCTTTCAACTTAGAAGTGGCTTTCTTCTGACAACGCGGCTAGGAAAATGGAACTTCCTTAGTACCCTTCGCACGGTTTCGGGATTTAGTTTCTTGCCAATTCCAATTTATAACTGTGGAGTAACTTTTGGTGCATTAATACGAGGGTCCTTCTTTATTATTTTCACAACAAGATTCTCTTCTGGATCAGAAAGTCTTCGGACGTTCTCCTCTGGGTTGCAGTTCAATCGCCTATTCATGATGGACCATGAGATTGTCACTCACTGTGCTTTTTTCATTAATGGCATTTTGCAACATTTTGGGCATCATTAACCCTTTGCATGATGGTAAATAACCTGCTGACGCTGCTCAAAGTTGGTGTTCATACCTCATCGATTCATTTCGCTTAAATGTTTAGGTTCCCACGTATCTGGTTCATCAACTGAAAGGTGACTATGGTTTGTTTTATTTTGGTGATAGGTAAAGTTATATACATTTCCTTTCGATATGCACAGTCAGTAAAAATATGCAATTGCATGACATTCCGCGGTATAGTAATAATAATAATAATAATAATAATAAGAAGAAGAAGAAGAAGAAGAAGAAGAAGATGAAGAAGAAGAAGAATAAGAAAATTTATAACAATAAAACACAACACACTCGCCAATAAAAACACTAAATTAATAATTTGTATATATTAGGTCTTATAATTTGAAATAAAATGCATTTTAAATCAGTAAAATCTAGAGTAAGTAAATATTGTGCATTTTAAATAAAGATAACCATATGAACCCATTGCAGTCCCATTTTTAAACTTGCACCATCTGTTTGGATATATACAAGGATTATTATAGAATTTTTTCAATTTTTTTGAAGATGAGCATTTTGAAAAAACTCAAAATCAAACTTTTAAATTCAAATTTGAAAATCTTTTTGAACGCAACCCCTATTGAGTTATACATCATATAAAAGGCCATAAAGAAAGCTGAAAAATGACACCTGTTCCAGCTCTCTATCTTAATTTGGTGAGGTTCTACATCAATTTAAATATTTTCGGGAAGCCAATTTTGCAAAATTTTACATGGCTGTATTTCAGAAACGGGTGGAAATATTTTACTCAAAATTTGTAGTTTTCTTATTCTCCATGCATACTACCTATGTGTCAAATTTCATCTCAATCTAAAATGGTGAGGTAAAATTTTAAATAAAACTGTGTTGATTTAATATGGAATGACCCGTGTAGACCATTTTTTCACATCAAATAACCCCAAAAAGTTTATAATAAGTAGTTATAATAGGAGCAAGTTTTATTGTAATATTAAAAAAAATATTTTCGATTCAGTAAGTCAACAAAATATACCATTCCTGATGAAGAAATGACAACTTCCGTATCCATCTCAAGAAACAAGAAGGGACTTGTTCCAAATTGCACTCTTTTAGTACGCCTTTGGATATGATCCAATCTATTTGTAGTATTGCTTTGGATATATTGACTATAATTATAAATACATTTTGGATTAGGAAGTGGAACATGGTCCTCGTAGATTCGCCCATGCCCCACAAAAATATAGATTACAATTGTCTACATAAATTACCATTCTCTACGCAGAATACGATGTCTACGTGTTGTTTACGTGTAGACGTAGACTATGGTTCTTTACGCGTAGACCCACATCACTAGAGACCGGATTTTTATGTAATAACATTTTTTTTGGTTTTCTACTTACCGTTCTCAAAATTGTAATATTGGCAAATCATCGCCCTCCTAACATAATGTCGAATTTTTCGTTACATATTTTTACATATTTAGTACTATATTACATATTTTACATATTTTGCTGTTTTCACAATATAGTGTCTTATTTTCTTCAATTTAATTCCATATTTTTTTATGAAAAGATGTATTTTTTTAAATCAGCATTTTCCCTACATAATTGGGGAAATCTAAGTGTCCCAAATATGACTGACACTACGTTTTGTGATCTGTAACCTTAATTTCCGAGAAAAATTTGCAATCGCCGACGTGTAACACTTCGATGAAGATGTTACAGTGTACGTTTTCTGATCGTATATCTCGCCAGTATATAGCTGATTAGTCCGGCTGCTAAACTATGGTCTTGGATTACAATAGATTAAGCTTTTACTATTGACGGGAAAGTTGTATGATGTAAAGTGAGCAGTTTTTCTAATTGTAATTTCTTGCTGTGTAATTGGTTTTTAATTAGAGAATTTTAATATTATATATTATATCAGATTTTACATATTTATTACATATTTTTACTGTTTTCATTACATATTTCTGTACATACTTTGCCGTTTAATACTACATATTTTTCCGGTCTCTACACATCACTGGCTCTCCATATTCTGGAGAGCATATTGAGGCTTGCGTCCCCTGTACATTGCGTTCGCTCGTCGGATCGATGAAGCGGAACAGAATGAAACGTTCCGAGAAAGCAGTCACTCAGGATAGGCCAGGCCGGCGTGGGTTGGGTGAGGTTAGAGCTCGGCGGGGAAGGTAGAGAAGAGGGGTATTTTTCAGCAGGTGGAACGGAACTCGCTAGGAAGGGGAAGGTCGTTGGAGAGGGGGTGTTATCGATAGGCGCCGTGCCGAGAAACATCACACGTCGGGGCGAGTCGAATCAAGTAACGGCGGGGAGAAAGAGGAAGAATGGTGGAGAACGAGAAGTAATGAAGTCAGATATTGCTTCGAGGAAATTCGTTATGGGGAAATGACTAGGACCCCATGTCAATTCAACACTGATGGAGTGTGACGAAAACAAGAGATGCGCGGGGCAATGGAAGAAATCTAAAGGAAGTAGGGGGATGATTATTCCAACTCAGTTTTGAATGGACCATTTCCGTGAAACGGCTTTAGGGCATGAAAAAAAGAAAATTTATATCGGTCTCAGTATAATACGGTGTAAGAGAGTTTCATGCTTATTAAATACTTACGAAGAGAAATATTTTAGAATTGAACATACGGAAGATTCGTGATTTAGCAAGTTGAAACCTCGCGACTTCAGAAATCTTCATATTTCAAATCTTTCAAACCCTGCCTTTTCAAAATCTCCAATGGTCGATCCTGTATTCTAACACGCTTTTGGGAAGTTAACATTGCCACTCAACTTCTCAGACATCTACTTATTGCTGTAATTTAAACACATTGAAAATTTAGTAGAAATTCGCCGGCTGTAGTAATTTCCTCACAAATTATTCGCATTCTCCTTCATCAGCAATGCTGTCTACAATTAATGCTCTAAATATCATTATACCTACAATATTCATTATACATATGATGTATTCGGAAGATTCGAGTATCTTTTAGAATTTTGTTTCAGTTTGTGAGAGAATAAGTAAATTGTCTCACTTCGTAATTTATTACATTGAAACACCAAAATAACAAATAGATACATAAAAAATAGATTTTTTTATCCTTGTCTTTTTCCCGTTTTACGTGGACGGTGCTAATGGCGGGACGGCTGGCTTTTTTAAATTTTCCGCGCACTCTATTTTTACACTGATTTGGCGAAGATTTTTGGGCGGGATGCCCTTCCTCACGCCAACCTTCGGGGACAAACAAGCACATTACTCATAGAAAACACACACAATCACGAATCACGCCAAAGGTGGGTTTCAAACCCACGATTCTTGGGTGCGAGAACGCCACGGCACTACTATTTCAGCTGTCTCGGCAATATGGATCGGCAAATAAAAAAATAGATAAATACATAGACAACGTGATAGATAAAAAGATAGATAAATAAACAGATAAGTAAATAGATAGGTAAATAGTCACATAGATATATTAATAGATGGTTTAACATATCGATTAACAGATTAACAGATAGATTAATAGATAGTTTAACAGATAGATTAACAGATAGATTAATAGATAGTTTAACAGATAGATTAACAGATAGATTAATAGATAGTTTAACAGATAGATTAACAGACAAATTAACAGATAGATTAACAGATTAATACGCAGATTAATACGTAAATTATAGATAAATATAGAGATAAATATTATAGAAGAGAAGGGAGGGAAAAGGGCGCGGTTGGGGTCGACCTCCGGTGGGCTGAACCGCTGGGAGGGAGGTGTAAGCAGAGAGCTGGACCGCGCCGCGTGCCCTGAGGGCGCGTGCTGAGCCGGCGGCAGGGCTTGGGGGAGGGCGGGGTGGGGGTGGGGCGAAGGGCGGCTCGTGGAAAAGCCCCGCGGGTGCGGCGCAACGGCGCGGTGCCCGCGTGCGACCTTGACACTGTCGATCGCCGCCGGCGCGCGGGCGCAGTGGGGTGAGGGGGGGCGGGGCGGGGTGAGGCAGGGTTGGGTGGATGAGGCGGGGGGCGGCGCTGGGGGGAGGGGGGCGGAGGCAACAGAGGGCGGTTGCCGGATGTAGGTCAGGGCCGCGCGTCGCCCGGGCAACGCGTGGGGAAGGTCGCGCCCTCTCCCCCTCCCCACGCCCGTGGCCGATAAGCGCCGTCGCTCGCTGTGCTCCTCCTTTGCTTGCGCCGCTGCACGCGCCGAGAGGCGCTGAGGTGGGCGTCGCACTCGTCCCTCCCCAGGCCCCACCTCCCCGCCAAGCCAACGTGTCCCTCTTCTCAGAGATTTTAAGGTTTTCGCTATGGAAAAGGTCACCCTTGCTCAGTGCTACATCTTCAGTTCATCTAATGTAGTGTTGTCAAGATCGATGCCAGGAGCGGGAATCCGTGGCACGAGTGCCACGACGAAATCGCCTCTCCACGCAGTTCATAACCCCCCCCCCCGCAAGAGACAACGCCGTCACTATTGTAAAACGGTGGGGGGTCTAATAATTTCCTCTCCCGACGCTGGTGGCGCAGAGAAGCTCGTGGCATGGCACGGTGCCGCCAGGCGTGCCACTGCCACCAGTAGGAGACCTTGACACCACCGATCTAATGTGTCAATTCAATACTCAGAAACAGTACGTAAATTATTTCTTTTAATATAGGAAATAGTCCACTAAATAATTGTTTGAGAGAGGAAGACCTGGTGCACTTGTGTAATTTTAAAGTAATTATCAGGGTGTCGACGTCGGAAGTGCTTCCAGGTCTCCTCTCTCCTTTGGTCTATTTTTCGTAAAGTAATTCACTTTTACTGAATATGTTTCGTGAATAGTCCAATGATAAACTAAAATACGAAATGGAACCTGTTATTCATACACGTTTGTGAGAAGAGATTAATGTCTGAGTGGGAAGAACATGGGTAGAGGTGTGACTTCACGCTATGGCACTTACTTAAATATTCATTTGGTGACGTTTACGAATCGAAAGAACTGATAAGATTATATCAGTTAATTTCATAGATTTCCTGCAGCGGTGAAGTACCTGTGATACGTGTAGATATAAAAATATTTTTTTTCCTTTCTAGGAGCACCTACACAATTATTTACCAACCTAAAATTTGCGCTGATTATTCACTATCTGGATTTGTTTTAAGTAGAAAATGTGATCGAAAATCCTCTCAGGAGTTGTAAGTCCTGGGTAGTCCTCTCCTCTTCCTTACACATGCATCCTTACACTTACAATCACTACAGTGTAGTGACTACACTATCAAACACATGTGTGGAAAGCAACTGGGAGCTAGAGATCGTCCCATTGGAAGGGGGAGGGCAGATATCTGGAAGAGGAAAATTCTGCAAACCGACGAATCGGCGGCGCTAGATCTCACGTCTCAGCGGTGAGAAACACCGCTTACCTCTCGGGTTGTAACTTGCAGTACACTTATAGGACCAACCGACCTTAGTAGCTCATGCACTCGGGGTCAAAACTCACATTCTTTCATTAATTTTGATTACGTTTTTTTCCCTACTTTGGTGACTGAATAGATGGCAATATTACTCGTTGGAATAAAATTCGCCCGACAAGCCACGGAATGCCTTAAGGAACTCAAATAGTACACTGGCTCATTACGAGGCTCCAGGCATTGAAAGAGGTCATGGCCGGCGATTCGATAGCTCTTCTTGATCCGGGAACACTGGAATAGCAATATCGTTAATGGCCGCATGCCCCACCCCCCGCTCAACTCTGCTGTACGTTTTGAGTTTCATGTGCGCAAGTATTCGGATTCCGCCCGTGGACTACTTGGGATTCAGTTGCTGTAATTTCTCCGTTTTACTTTCTCGCCACGAGTAGAGAGAAAGTTATGTAATGCTGCGCGACAAAAACGGCGAATTTTCGGTAGAAAAGGTCTTGTACAGGGCCCTGTTTACGTAAAAGTGATATAAATTCAGTTGCTAAATTTAGGAAAAATCCTCTATCACGTGGTGTAGTTTCGAACGCAGTTCTGTTTTTATACTCTCACTAGTGGAGAGAATCCTTTTGAAATGTGTCCGGGTGCTCTTGAATAAACTCATTGTAATCGTACCACTTTATAAAACGGGGTGGGGGCCAAGAATGTAAAGCATGTTAAGACGGAACAGGATATGTCAATGTAGCGTCTCTATTTCTTTGCATCCTTGAGCCTTACCAGATGTGTGTTCTACTTGTACGCTGCAAAAGATGTTTAAAGGGTTCAAGGTTTTTAAAGAAATTTTGCCACTCAAAGGTGTGCGCACAGGTGGGATTCATGGTCCATCCAAATTTTCGCAAGTGCTCTTAATAAAACATTTCTCCATTAATACGATTCATTTCTTATTTTCCACTGTTCGAGCTGAGAATTTGGGAATTGATTCACCACATTAGGAGAAGAGGCTCTACAAACCATCTAGCAACCCTGTAAATTGTTCAACGTAAATTAATTGTTTATCAATTATATTAATTAATTGTGTCATTATTAAAGTTATAATTTCATTCTTCTTGTAGTATGTTTTACTGATGTCCTAATAAATAGTAATATATAAATAAAAACGTTCAATGATCAGGTGGGGAATAGAAATGCCCCCTCCCTTTTGTTACGGGCTGCGCACGCCAATGAACTCAGTTAAAGTATCGCCAAACAAAAGTGACGGATAATGCTTCTGGACATTAGAAACAATCACCTTTTCGCGTGAAAGTATCGTGAAAGATAGATAAAATGAGAATTATGCCGATGTGCTGTAACCAGGGCTTCATGCATCAGAAAACAAGAGAAAGCGAAAGTCGTAGTGGACATAGTAATGTGCCCCTAATTACATTATTCTTCAAAATACGATATAACCTGATAATACCCAGATTTAATGTGATTTATTCTGAGAACGCAAAAGGTGGTGTTTTTAAATTATTAAGTACAAGTACGAATGATACAAATACATTATATATAAATTTACTTGTAAACTTAAACTGCTTGTAGTCTTAAATGATTTAAGAAGAGAACAACTTTTAAGGGAAACTAAGTTGCTCCTCTGGTGCTCGTAAAAACCTTTACCAATTCAATTGAAAATACATTTAATGGATCCAAATTGATTAGGTTTGCAATTTAAAATAACTACGGAAAAAATATCATCATTTGAATAATTTTTACGTATATATCTGAGAATCCTACTTTTGATCAAAAACTAAACAAAGGTAACGTGACACACGAGCTGCCGTCACACATGACAGAGAAAAGATAAGTCGCGGGGCCGCACGCCAGAGGGGCGCCGCTTGTCGCTCGCTCGCCGCTCCGCTGGCGCTCGTAATCGCGCCACCTGCCGATAGCGGCGCCCCCGCCCCGCGCCGCCGCCCTTGAACCGCCCCCCCCGCCACGCCATCTCTCGCTCTGCCCCACTCGACTCTCCTATCGACGCCTCGCCGCGGCTCACCACCTCGCTCCGCCCCCGCCCCCGCCGCGCCCAGTTGCAAAGCCTCCACGACAACCCCATCGGCCTCGACTTTGTCTCGCCCCTCTCCGCCCCCTGCCCTGGCCCCTGCCATCGCATTCGCACCCGGCTCCGCCCTCGCACTCACCTCCACCTTTGCAGTCGCCTCCACCGTCGCTCTCGCCTTTCCCCTTCTCTCGCATCTCCCCCTTGCTTTCGCCTACCTCCTTGTTCTTTGCATCACCACTTACTCTCGCATCCTCCTTGCTCTCGTCTGCCCACTTACTCCCGCCTCCTCTCTTGCTCTCGCCTCCCCCTTGCTCTCGTCTCCTCCTTGTTCTCCGCCTCTTCCTTGCTCTCGCCTCCCCTTGCTCTCGTTTCCCCCATTGCTCTCGACTTCCCTTGCTCCTCCCCCTTGCTCTCGTCTCCCCTTGTTCTCGCCTCCCTCCTTGCTCTCGCCTCCTCCTTGCTCTCACCTCCCTCTTGCTCTCGCCTCTCCTTTGCTCTCTCAACCTCGCCTGCTCTTTGCCTCCCCCTTGCTCTCGCCTCCCCCTTGCTCTCACCTCCCCTTGCTCTCGCCACCGCCTTGCTCTCCTCAACCTCCCTTGCTCTCGCCTCCTGCTTGCTCTCGCCTCCTTCTTGCTCTCGCCTCCTCCTTGTCTCACCTCACCCCTGGCACTCGCCTCCTCTTGCTTTCGCCTCCCACCTTGCTCACCTCTTCCTTGCTTTATCTTGCCCACTTGCTCTCGCTTCTCCCTCGCACTCCCCTCCACCCCTGCACTCGCCTGCTTTCTCGCCCTCGACCCTCCTACTGGCCTCTGCCCCGTCCACACATCACCTCCGTCGCCATCCATCCACCAGCCCGCCGGAGTCCTGTTGAGGCCTTCGCCGCCCCACTTGCCGGCCCCCACCCCCTCTTCCCCTGCGTCCCGCCGCAGCTGCCCTCGTTGCGCCGCCCTTCGCGCGCGCCCTTCGTTCGCGAGGGCCACGCGCCGTCGATCGATGCCCCAAATAGGCGGCGGCGGCGGAGGGTTCGTCTGCGCGGTGCGTTCTCTGCGCGGATCCGCTCTGCGCCCCCCTCCCCCTCCGCTACTGCGCGCAGCGCTGCGCCGAGGCAGCTCCCGAATCGCTCGTAATGGCGGCGCACAAACCCCATTCTCCGCGCCTAACTCGGAGTTATGTCACAGAAATGAAGAATTTCTACGAGCGGAAATGCGGTCATTCGCTCAAAACCTTCATTGTAAACTTCGTTCCCGTGTGACCTCCGACAATCCTTATCATTATCACCAACGATCCAAGCAATAAAATCAAATATTAAAAGTTATGGGTATTCTAAAGTAAAATATTAAAATTCGAATCAAATAAAATTCTCAATAATCTCAAAGCGCAGGAGTCACAAGTTGATTAAAAATTTGATAGGGAAATAACGACTTTTTGACATTTTATTTGTACTGTAAGTGAATATGTCTAGCAGTATTATAATTATGTGTAATTTCATTGTTTAAACAATTTTTTCACAATACAAATGCATTTACACTAAAACAATTCTAAAAGTGATGAGCATTAGATAACAACATAAGTGAGAACATAATTACATAATTTTTTTAAAGTAGTAGACATGCAAAAACACAAATTTTTCACTGCTCTAACATTAAATTTATCTGACAGTGGGTTTCACGCTCATTAATTATACTAAAATCGCCTTTGATACCTACCAACTTTATTAGAATGCAGCTGGAGGTGTGTAAGCTCTCCCTTTTACGAAATTTTTTGATTGCCTACAATACTCATCCAATAAGAAAATCGCTCGAAAATCATCACATTTACAATAATTTAGTTACTATATAAAGCTTCCTTCATGATTTTAGACAATATACATTATATTTAAATATTCTTTTTTATTATTTTACAAACCCATAAAAATCTTTATCATAATCTTACAATAATTAAAAGATCGTAAGTAGCAGGGACCGCTGCAACTCTGTCCTAATTTCTAGTTTCATAACGCCAGAGCTGAAAAATTTAGACCATCCGAATAAAATGTCTTCTCGAAACGAACGAAATTACTGGAGTGAGTGTGAAAATGCTCAAAGACTTTAATTGCGTCGTAATTATTAGTCATGTACCTAGTATTTCTCTCAGTGTGACATCACTTCCATGAAGCCAACTATTCATGCAACACGTCTGGCTCTGGAGAGCTCCCTCAGATTCCGACCCGCGCGCAGTCAGGCTTTTTTGCGCCTTCCGGATCTTTGAAGAGCATTTACTCTGGACTGTCACGGTTCATGCCCTTTAACATGTAGCGATGCCTCACTTTTCAGTGTCATATGCATATTTTTATACAACGAATTCGTTATTTTTAATGCAAGTAATTGTCTCGTACTATTGAGCTTCTAATTAGTTGCGAATTTAGATTGTTTTAATCTACCTGACAACTAACTCCGAATCAACATATCTTCGTGACCGAAACAGTGACTGCCATGGTTCGTGGCTGTGTATTATAGTATTTTCGAGGCATTCTTTACGTAGATCGACAGGTTACATCGTAGAAGTGGTTCATATAAAATGAATCCAAGGAGTAAAATTGTTAATATGGCTTAAATTATTTTTCGTCTTTCAATTTTAACGAGGATGATTTCTTTGGAACACAAAAGTATTTTAGAACACAAAAGTATTTTAGAACACAAAAGTAGTTTGGAACACAAAAGTAGTTTACTCTACTGGTGTAAGAGTTTTCATCTTATTATTATTATTATTATTATTATTATTATTATTATTATTATTATTATTAAATTTTCGGCTAAAATGAATAAAATTTCTATCTACAAATTTCAAAATTTTCCAGCCCAGTAAATACATGTATATATCTTCCCAGCCCAATGTACTTCTAGATGTGAGCAAATATATTTCAAATTATAGGTAACAAAATATAAATCGAAAGTTTAATAATGTTAAAACGTGAAGGTACAAGAAAAATTTCTTACCCTTTATGAAGAATTATTTTTAATTAATTTACTATGCTTTGTATTTATAAAACTGTCAACGACGTACTAGTTCATGTAGTGGTTCGACTCACAATTTATTTTGATCTCTTCTGATTTACGAAACTTTTTCCAGTGAAATAAGCTCGAACATTAAAGAAGGAGAATCAGGATAAATCGGAAATGGTCGGACTCGTTTCGTGCGATTTGAACATCGCAGACTGTCGAATTATAAGATAAAGAATCTATCAATACATCACATTAATTTGTTGTACTTTATTATTCTCGCACGAATAAGTTAATCTTCATCAGTAAATACTACCGCGTTTTTCTCTTCTATTTATTTCCTTTATCATCATGAATCACTTTTCCATCAATTTTCGTGCTTTTAGTAAGCGAAGACTCACAGAGTGTACCAGCAAAGTGATAATTTACTTTCCTTCTTGCGGTATTGCCATGTTAATTACTATTATGATCAATTTTTCACTTTTTTACATCGAGATTTGAGTTGGATTTTGTCGTTAGATGTATGCCATGCAGTGAGATTTGGAAACTGCTTACTCAAACATGCGAAGCACAGAAGAGAAGATGGAATACCTAATATTTTCAAATGTGCGATTTAGCGATTACATGTACATAAACTTTATATTTTGAAACGAGTTTGGAACAAGTAGGAAGTTGCGAGATGAGAAGCAACTGACGTAAAGGCATAACATTTCACTCAGATTACTCACGCTTAGGTTTGTCAAGTTTGGATAGATGCTTACAAGAAATGTGAAGATAACCAATAAAAAACAACAAGGAATTAGGAAGGAAACAAGAGAAACATTAGAAGAAAAGCTCATCACTAGGGAGCGGGTCGGGTTTTCAATGATTTTACATTTTTTTAAACTGTTGCTTCAGGGCTATGTCCAATTTCCTGATATTTAGTTAGAATTGGCTGCTGTATAGACTAATACGTTAGTGCGTATTTGAGCACAATTGACCGATTTTTACTGTTAGTGCATATGTGTGTAATTATAGGAGCATTTTTCGTTAAAATAGATACTTATCTTAAAAACGTTTCATGTTTTCATAGAATCTATTTATTTGTGAGCGTTCATTGATTGGAAAGAGCATGTCACAGTTTGAGTTTTTTTTTATTTTTCTACAGATGATAAAATACTTATGCAAATGTAGGATATTTCTTGATATATTTGTTAAACTCGGCTGAAAAAACGAAGCAAGACGTATAATATACTTCAATAAGGTGCATAATTAGTTCAATTATTTCTCCCGCGAAGTAACCTAAGTTATATTATGTTTGCACAAAAGTATATCTTTTCATTCCAAGCAATAATCTCCTGAATTTTATCAAGAAAGGTTTATAAAGGAAATGAATATTATTAATTTAATTGCATATCAGAGTGCATATTTGTGAATTTTTGGGTCATTATTGCATATTTTTAAAAGCATATTTCAAAATTTTTAGGTCATAAAAATCCTCTCCCTACTCGTCACCGTCATCAAGCACGGATTAGGCCAATCTAGCCCGTTCCAGCAAAGTTGTCTAGAGCAGGGGTATTCAAACTTTTTTCGTTCACGGCTCCCTTGACCTAAAAGAAACTTCTCGCGGCTCCCCTGGTAACAATAAATTTCAAATATAAGGTTTAATATACGACTACTAAAGATGCCAACACTCACGAGTAAATGATTGTTACAAATATCGTATAGTATGATAGTAAACAATTATTTTGTAGACATAAATGACACAAGGATTAAATAAATCAAATCTAAAGATTATTTTTAAGAAATCACCGCGACGTCCCTACCATATGGCGGCGACGCACATAGTTTGAAAACTCCTGGTCTAGAGCAGGGTTGTCAAGGCCTTTACTGGTGGCAGTGGCACATCGTCTTATCGGGAAAGGAGCTAAGGAAGGTAACCCCACCGTTTTACAATAGGGATGGCGTTGTCTCTGGTGGCGGGGCAATGAACTGCGTGGAGGGGCAATTCGTCATGGCACTCGTGTCACGGACTCCCCGCTCGTGGCATCGACTCTGACAACGCTAATGTAGAGAGAAGACCTGACCTTCCTACTTCTCTTTTTCCTTTTGGTTGACAGTAATAGTCCTGTTTGAGCTATCTCTCATTAGCAGAAAAGCTAAAGAACGATTTTCCTTGCGAATCACTCAATCACAAGGTGAAGAGTAAAAACTTCCGCACTGCGCACTTGATTTTCAAGAATAAACCGGCTCTGTCACGAACCTCCAGGAATAAAGCGAGAGATTAAAACGGCGGCGCGGCACCTGCTGGCCCTAGGCGCGGCGCGCTTCGCGGAATCACAACACCGTCGTGGGCTTTCCCCGTCCCTCGGTGCAGCAGCGCGCTGGTTGGCGGCGGGGTCAGGTCACTACGAGGAAACTACGAGGAACCGGAAGCCAGGAAGCGCACCGAGCGCGTAATTTTTCTTCGCAGCGGGTTCGGGGACGTGACGTCCACTCGTACCAGCGACCGAAAGAGATGGCTCAGTTGCATCAACTGATGTCACTGCAGTCCCTCTGACCGTGAGGTTCGAGTCCCCACGGCGCGCGGCAGGATTTTCGACACGAGCTTGTCAGCTAGGTCGACTTCAGTCGCTGTCTGGAGGAGAATTCTAGCGGCCGCCTTCTCTGATCGGTAGTTTTCCGTGGTTTTTCCGATCAACACCAGGTGAATGCCGGAGCAGTCCCCTAACAAACGGGCCACGGACCTCGCGCGATCATTCCTTCCTCATCTTTGTCCTATTCTCACCCTTTACACACTCTTACACTAACATGCACTACACTACCACACATGCCGGGAGACCAGTCGGAAGCTTAGAGCCTGTCCGGGCTGGGGGCGGTGCCCCGCTGGTGGGAGATACCTGGTTGCATAACCATTGTATAGTACTAAGCACGTTTATATGTGTATTACCAAAATTTCACGCAAGATAGTGCGCTCGACGGTGGTTCCAGTGACCGTCACATTACCAAACAAGCTGCAAATTACAATTGGACGGTGTTATTGCATTAACAAGCTAAGCGTCATTTTTGAAAAAAAAAATAGATATAGGCGCCATCAGTTGCATTGGACCCTGTTCTAAGTGTACACAAAATGTTGGCGCCAAATCTGTAAAAATAGCCTTAAAATTAATGAAAAATGTAAATGCCATCAGTCACATCAGGGATTTTATGTTTCGCAACAACCAGCTATAAACCTAGATCTTCAAATCTGCTGTTCTTAATTTCATATTATGCAGGTAAACACTCACGTTTGTGTAGTTTGGCGCTACAATGAATTACATAATTAAATCACAGCTTTTAGAGCTGAAAATGTAATAAAATTACGATTATCTGAAAACTTGTACGGTGACGCATAGCCGGTTGATGCATAACACCGTCCAGTTATGTGGCGGGGTCAGATCACGCCGCGGAAACTTCGAGGAACCGGAAGCCAGGACGCGCGCCGCTCCGCGCCGTTCCAGTCCGAGGGGAGTGACGTCAGGGCGCCTTACTCACAGTCCCGCTGCTTCTAGGGCAGCGCGGCACGGCGCGGCGCGGCGCAGCGACGCGGGTCCCGGTGATCGCCCGTTGCGTCAGCCCTCGACCCCGCCCCCTTCGCCCGCCAGCGGTTCGTCGACCGACCGCCCCCTCCCCCGCCCCACCGCCCGCGCTGCGGCGTCATCGCCCGCCTGCCCTCCTGCACATACCTGCCGCCCCGCCCCGCCCACCCCCTGCACGCTGCCTCGTCACGCCCACTCACCACGGGGCAGGACGCCTAAAACCTAGTTGATTTTCGTTTGTAACAAATCGTAGAACTCTCGAGTGACTTATGGTTGGTTTTAACTAGGTTTCGGATTTTTATGTGTGCATAAAAATCCGAAACCTAATTTATGAATGCAAATTTCTTGCACGCGTATGCCTGCAACTGCTGTTTGAATTGGATTCTGATGGTGGAAGAAGTTCGGTTTTCAGTTTTCTATCCGAATTGAAACCCTATTTGCTTATTTCTATGTTACATTTAATTATTTTTGTTGCAAATTTGAGGGCGTAAAGCTATATATTTGAGGATAAAATTGAATTTGATTTCTTATTGTACTATTAATAATGCTTGAAGAACGCATTTTGGAGTTGGTTATTTTCCTATTTTGAGTGATGTTTTCTATTGGTGAAATTTGCTTAGTTGAGAAAATCAAACTACTCAAAGACTAAATTACTTTTTTATTCCCTTGAACAGTCTAAAATATTGTGTAAAAAAACAGTTGTGAATGGCATGAGCTGCATTAGAATACTTGCAGATTTACATTTGTAGACCCTTTCTGATTCTCATTTATCTCCCTCCTTCAAGACGCAAAACGCCACAATAAATTTCAGTCTAAATATCTAAAGACCAATCATCCAAAATACATTGCCTGCTTAACAACCTGTAAAAATATCATCGTAATTTCTTGTGTATTTTCCAAGGAAAATGTACCTATAACTTGCAGTTTTAACTAGGAAAAGGTACATCCTTCCGGGTCCCCTTAACTCCATTTCCAGAGTTTTGGCCCGGCGCACCTGGCGATTTCTGTCGCATTGTGCGCAGCGCGGAACGCGTTCTGTTGCAATGTTGTGATTTCACCGTGCGTTGCGTTGCCTCTAGTATTTAAGCAACTGACTTGTTGGGGAAAGCGGGTTAACTTATTTTTACTCTTGATCGTCATCCCTTACAACCCTTTTATTTTGACAATAATGTCTTGCAGCCTAATAATGTTTTATACACACAGTTCTTTAATATGAGGTTCAATAGTTTTGAATATAAGAGAAATATCACCGAATGAGTTAACCTAGAGCCAGCATTGCCGCTGTGCCTGAAAGTTACTTTGACCGGGAGGTCCTAGATTTCGATTCCTAATGGCGGTGATTTTCAACAGTAGCTGTATAGATAGATTGAATTCAATCTCTATCTGGGAGAGAATTCCAGCAGGCTGCTGCTCCGATCGATAGTTTTCTCTCGTTTATCCGATCAATCCCAGGCGTAATCCGGATAAGTACCCAAACAAATGGACCGTGGATCGCGCGCGATCTCTCCTTAATCTTCCTTGTCCTTAAACACACAACCCTGGTACATGCATAACACTGTCACACATGTCAGGAGCTCAGAGCTTTTCCAGGCTGGGATGGTACTACTGTGGGGAGATACTTGTAGTGGGAAAAGCCCCGTAAGTCGACGTGCAGGTCGGTGCGGGATATCAAAATCCAGCGGGGGAAGAACACCACAACCTTCCGTGATAAAAAAAATCACTACTCTAATGGCACTAATGACCATATTAGGTCAAGTGCGGGAACATCAATGATATCAAATCAAATCATCAAGAGGAACTGTTATAACTACGTTAAAGCCCCCAGCAAATGTAATAATAATAATTATTATATATTATTACATTTGCGTAATAATAATGATTTCTGCTTCTGTATCACATTATGATCTTGATAAAATACTAAATTTTCATTCTTAATATTTTTCTTTTCGTCTGTTATGTGTGTGTAATAAGCACGTAATAGGGGTTCAATCATTAGATTGTCATTATTTCAATCGCGTCGAAATAAAATGATCAAAAACGCAATCTCATAGCTACCGATTTGTCAACTGTTTTACGTATGTCTAAAAACAAAATGTGCTTCATGGCTTACAATGTAAGTCTTGAGTAATGAACACTAATAAAGACACTATGTAAGTTTTCGTTTTCACAACATTTCTGAACCGATGCGTGGCGGGTTGAGAATAACAGTTTCGTGATTACTATATCATGCTGTCGTCATTTGCCTCAGTGACCGACTCTCGGGAAGTAAACAAACAACAACGGACGCGATCAAATTTCTGAAAAAAACTGTTACGTGGAGAAGCGTTGTTAGGAAACTTAATCATTATGATGCAACAAAAATAGCAAGTAGCATGATAAAACAAGGTTGCTTTAAAGAAGATTTTAGTGTACGAACATTAATGTTAACGAGAAAAAAAAATGTAATTGTGATACATTTTTTAATGCTACATGTGTTTCCTGATTGTATACTAACAAATGAATCAAGAGAAGGAAAATGGACGGGCTGTAATATTGGTGGGCGATTTAAAAAAAAACTCCTTACGTCAGACCGGAAGTTTGACCCAAAACGTCGTTGCATACGACTTTCCTCACCCTCCGCAAGATTGGTTGCGTACTGGGAGCACTTCCTTTTAGAGTTTTGCTGATGTATGTGTGTCATACGCTTCAACACTCCAATGTGTCACGGAGTTGATTACGTGTGTCATTTATTTGTGACTTGTTACGAAGGAATGAAGTGAACAGGAGGAGAGGGATACTGAAAATAAACTTGAAAGTTTTAAGACTGAGCTAATTGTAATGTCTCCATTATTAGTTAATATTTTCTTTCATTATAATTTCATTGTAATTTCGTTGTAATACTTTCTTTCATTGTAATTTTTCATTGTACCAATAATTGATATTCAAGAAATATTACCTCAGACACAATAATATTTTACAGCAATGAAAGTGAAGGAACAAAACAATATCTATAATTTGTTCATATTTTAATAGAGTCAGGGTAGGGATTCCAGAGCTCATGAAAAATTTCTCTCCACACGTTACATCCAGTTTGTAACTGTTTTAGGAGTTAATAGATAAACATATACAAATAAATACTCGAGCCAAAAATACTTTCCCATAACATGTGGAAATAGTTATTGTTGGTCATATAAGTAATGAAAAATTGGGAATCACACTTGGCGATCCCCCTTGAAACGGATTCCAATTTTTCTTAAGTAGACTAAAATCTTACTACATTTAATTTGAGGACGATTTTGTTTTATATTTAAAACAGAAAAATAAGGTTAATTAAATTGTTAATTTGTTAAATGGTCGATTTTTAAGAATTTTAACGCCCTTACGTACAGAATAAATTTAATAGCATAAACTCCCTTGAGAATTATCAAAAACAGTGTGAAAAAATGTGACTGACGTAAAATGAGTGAGTGGCATTGTAATCATGTGAAATGCAAAAAGATGTTTATTAACATTTTAAATCAATATAAATCGATTTTAATGCCTAATTTACCTCATTACTTTTTCACAGAGCGAAGTTGTGAAGGCAAATTCACTTCCGAAGGGCAGGGAGCAACGAACGTGGCTGAGAATAGAGAAGTTTCACAAAGAAACAGAGATTGGCACAAAACATTAACACGCCACACATGCGCACACATTAACATAACACTGGAAACGATAAGAAGACACGTTCTTCGCGCTAAACAAACAACAGAAGCCATTACATTCCGAACCGGAAGACGAATGCAGGAGGCCTAGTCTGGAGCTAAATCCGAAGCAGTGCGCACCCTTGCACTTTACGGCCGCTCCGCCGCGGGAGATAAGTCGAGCGGGCTCTGAAATGAAATGCTCTCCGAATGCTGCTGCTCCGTGCATCGACCTCGGAGGAATGCGCCTCCCCGCCACGCCACGCCGCGCCACGCCGCTTGCGTCGACGTCGGCGGTGGCGCTGGAGGGGCGGAGGCGACGGCGGTGGCGGATGGCGGGTGGCCGTGGCGGGGGCGCCGGCAGAGGTGGTGGCGGATGGTGGGTGTCGGTGGCGCTGGTGATGGCGGGGGTGCGAGTTGAATGATTATTTTGTTCTGCAGGGTGCGACAACTGCAATAGTCGTTAGTCCAGTCCGTGTAGTTCAAGCTATATCAAGGGAGGTGGTGGTGGTCTGCCCCGTTAGAACTTGAGATTAGGCGCCGACCTACATGTTGGATTGCGGGGGTTTCCCCTGTTTGCAGGGGTTTCGCCAGCGGGGCACCACTCCACCCGGGACAAGTTTTAAACTAATGCCTGGTATCCCGACACGTGCAGTAGTGTAGTGCAGGTAAGGGGAATTGCGAATACGTGAGGGATGAGGATAGGGTAAAGAAGGGGAAAGATATATCCTGCGCGGTCTGTGGGCGTGTATTAGAGTACTGCGCCCACATTCATCGTCGAAGTCGTGGCGAAGTCGGCGAAGTCGGCGGCGAAGTCGGCGGCGAAGTCGCGGCGAAGTCGGCGAGTCGATGGCGAAGTCGACGGCGAAGCGGCGGCGAAGTCGGCGGCGAAGTCGGCGGCGAAGTCAGGCGAGCGGCGGCGAAGTCGGCGGCGAAATCGGCGGCGAAGGCGGCGAAGTCGGCGGCGAAGGCGGCGGCGAAGGCGGGCGAAGGCGGTGGCGAAGTCTGGCGAAGTCTGTGGCGAACTGGCGAAGTCGGCGGCGAATGGCGGCGGCGAAGTCGGCGGCGAAGGCGCGTCGCGGCGAAGTCGGCGGTGAAGTCGGCGGCGAAGTCGGCGGCGAAGTCGGCGGCAACGGCGATGGTGATGCAGGCGTCGGGCAGCGGTGGCGGCGGCGGAGGCGCATCGATGACGCAGGCGCCGCGTGACGCAGCCGCGAGGGCGATGACCGCGCAGTGGGCCGCCGCCGCGCCGGCGTGGCGCCGCACCTTCCGCCCGTTCTTGGTTCGGCGTTTTTGGACAGATCGCGTAACAGTCGGGTACCATGTGGTGTGCGCGTCATTGGGACAGCTCGGAGACGTTACTGGTTGCCTTGTTGCGGGCATTAAGACGGAGACAAGAGGGCACACTGTAATAGTTAAAATGGACAGATATAGACCGCGTGTCTGAAGTATTTTTAACGTTCGTTAGGAACTCTGACTGCCAAGTGTGGATGCTGAGCACGATTCTACTCATATTTCACAAAACTTATTTTAATTTCGTTAAATGAATTAAGAAAATTACCCATGACCAACCAAATGTTCAAAACCCTTCTGAAGTGAATCTCTTTAAAAGCTACTTCAATTGAAGCATTGCTGGAGAATTTAAGGATCTGCCGATGCTCGATTTACAACACGTGGATGCTGTAGGTTACTTATTTCGTCAGTTATCTAATGTGCGATCCAATCATCACTGACGTGAGTGGATCCAAACATTGCTGCAGTGCAATTTAGTTTGCTCTTTGATCTTGGGGTTCCATGACCAGAGACTTGGAACATCAATTTTTTACTCAGGTCAGTTGATCGGTATACTTCGTCTAGAAAATTTGTTTATTTGAGATTGAT